>JAFFST010054288.1:137512-154212 GCA_022414735.1 Noturus placidus
AATATATTTATATTTTAATGAGGGAAATAAGTATTTGACCCCTCTGCAAAACATGACTTGGTATTTGGTAATGACTTAGTAATGACTTTTCATTTTCAATGCCCTGTCTGAGGGAAGGAGGGTCTCACCCAAGATTTGACGGTACATGGCCCCATCCATCGTCCCTTTGATGCGGTGAGGTTGTCCTGTCCCCTTAGCAGAAAAACACCCCCAAAGCATAATGTTTCCACCTCCATGTTTGACAGTGGGGATGGTGTACTTGGGGTCATAGGCAGCATTCCAACTCCTCCAAACACGGCGAGTTGAGTTGATGGCAAAGAGATCCATTTTAGTCTCATCTGACCACAACACTTTCACCCAGTTGTCACCCAGTTGTTCAGATGTTCATTGGTAAACTTCAGACAGGCATGTATATGTGCTTTCTTGAGCAGGGACGCTGCATGATTTCAGTCCATCACGGCGTACTGTGTTACCAATTGTTCCTTGGTGACTATGGTCCCAGCTACCTTGAGATCATTGACAAGATCCTCCTGTGTAGTTCTGGGCTGATTCCTCACTGTTTTAGACTGGCCAAGTCAAACACCAGCCCTTAACCCAATTCAGCATGCATTTCATTTCCTGAAACAAACAACTAAAGGAAGCTCTGAAACAATCTTGGAAAAGCATCACAAAAGAAAAATGCAACAGTTTGGTGATGTCAGTGGGTCACCAACTTGATGCAGTTATTGCAAACAATGGATATGCAACTAAATATTAAGTTGTTTAACACATCATAGATTTAAGTATTAGGAAATTAATGCTGAAATTCTGATCATTCTGATCTATTGGCTCAAATATCTTCAGTGTGTAGAAAAAGCAAAATAATTCCCGTGCAATCCCAATACCTTTAGAGGGGGTTGTGTACAGTATTGATGCGTCGTTCATGAACGATTCATTCGTTTTGAACGGATCTTTGAACACCGACTTGTCTCAGAGAGTGATTCGTTCATTTTTGACTGTATTCCCACAGCTTCTGTACCGGAAACAGAAATGATTAGTTCACCTCTTGAGACTTCGGGTTTGAGTCGTTCGTTCTTCCGGTGACCGCTGCATAGGCAATGCACCATGCAGTACTGGAAACGGTATGAACGAACGACTCGAACCCGAGACTCGAGAGGTGAACTAATCATTTCTGTTTCCGGGTAACAGACATGACAAATGAGTCGTGACAAAAGAAAGAACAAATCGGATCAGGAGTTGAACTAACACACTGCATCGCCTGAGGACCAGCTAACCTATTAATTAATCATTTCTCTTTCTCATAATTGGTCCCATTAGCCTATAGTTTATTTAACAGTTTATTAAGTAAACAACAAGATGTGTTGGGGAATTTAACATTTTGGGGAATTTAACATTTTAATTATATTCTGCTGAAAAGAACGACATGAACCGAACTTCCCATCACTACTACAGTAGTGTAATAAGTATTTAAGTGTTTACGTCACGCACTAAGGCGGGGTCAGAGCTACATCCCAAACAGTATACTGCCGTATTGAATAGGACATCTAGCGCCTCTGTTGGCGTAGTGTTTAATCCCACTCTTTAGTGCAGTAGTGTGTGGTTTGGGATGTAGCCAGAGTGACTGAGGGAGGATTGTTTATTTCAGCCTGGTTTAAATACAGCAGCAGTACTGCAGGAGAAGGGGTAGGACAGAGTCACTGGGAAATAAAGCAGTATTAGAAAAATATTGAAGAACAATAGTAAGATGGATGGATGGATGGAATAGCAGTGAATGTATTTCATTCTTTCAGCAGTTCGGACGATGGATTAAGTGTTGCCTGATGACCACAGCATCATAGAGAGCTGTCTGCACTGTAGGTAGTCTTCTGCTATTTATAATGTCTTCTGTCGGTTGTTTACTAGATAACACACGTAATGTTGCGGTTTTCTTTATACATGAGGTATAGTTACACTTGTATAACCTGTACATCACGTGATTACGGGTATTACAGCATCTCAGAGTACGGCGATTTTCATAAAAACAAACAAACAAAACAAAAAGCATTGCATTCAATAATGTAATGTGCAAACCTTGTCCTCACTTGCAGGCTACATATTTTTCCCAGTTTCTTTTCCAAATGATCCGTTTCATATCCATTTTTATTATAGGTTCGTCGTGACAGCTTGGCCCTAGTGTCTGTGTTCCCAGCACGCATGCGCAGAACCACTCTGTATCTTACTGTGTTATAAAATACAACTGAGGGTCTGGAGTGAATCCTCTAGCATCAGTCATTTAGTTTCTCTGCCTTGACAATCAGGAAGTATTTGTAGTCTGTTGTTTTGATACCCATGATCTGGAGGAAACTGAAATTATTTTCAGTAGAGGTTTTAGTTCTCTACTTCAATTCAATTTTATTTGTATAGCGCTTTTTACAATAGACATTGTCTCAAAGCAGCTTTACAGGAATATAAACACAGTACACACAGGAATATAAACATAGTATACGCACAGTATACTCTACTTGTATTTTGCTTAATAATAAAACAACAACAATAATAATAATAATAATAATAATAATAATAATAATACTTCACTACTCTCTATTTGTATTTTGCTTAATAGCAAAAACAATACCAATGTATCACTGAATTGCTTGTTGTTATCAGTAAGATACCGCTTAGTGACACATTAGTGAAATGTTTAGGTAATGTGTTTAAATAAATAAAATAATAATAATACCATGCATAACATCATGCAGATATATGACAGGAAATTTTGTTAATGTTCACCTTAAATTATCAGTAATGGGGGGGGGGGTTTGTGGTTGACAGTTGTGGTGAGCTGAAAAGCATCTCAGAATGTACAGCACATCTAAACTTGAGGCAGATGGACTACATCAGCAGAAGACCATGTCAGGTTCAGGACCATACAGCTGAGGCTGTAGTGGCAACAGACTTACCAAAGCTGGACAGGTGTAGACTAGTTTGGTCTGAGGAATCTCGATTTCACACAGATGGTAGGATCAGAATTTGGCAGCAACAGAATGGTCCATGGACCCAACTTGCCTTGTGTCAACAGTCCAGGCTGGTGGAGGTGGTGGAATGTGATTCGGAAAGTTTTCTTGGCACGCTTTGTGCCCCGTTAATACCAATCGCTCGATTGCCACAGCCTATTTGAGTAATGTTGCTGACCATGTGCATCCCTTCATGGCCACAATTTCCCCATCTTCTATCAGCTACTTCCTGCATGATAATGTACCATGTCACAAATCAAATGTCATTTCAAACTGGTTTCAAGAACACAACAATGAGTTCAGTTTTCTTCATTGAACCTTCCAGTTACTGGGTCTGAATCAAGTAGAACATCTTTGAGATGTGGTAGAACAGGAAATTCACAGCATGAAAGTGCAGCTGAAAAATCTGCAGAAAACAATCTTGCGAAATCCATGCCATGAAGAATATTGTAATTTTCTCTGTCTCTTAATGTTTTGTATTCAGTTATACTTTTTGACTGATTAACATGATGAAATATGCCATGTAAAGCCTCAGCTTTTAGAGAGCTCAGTTTTAGTGCTTTACTCATAACATGGCCGTGATCCTCTTCTTAAAGCAATGGGCAGCATGTCTATTAGTGGAGATGACTAATCATATTAAGCCTTTTATCCCAATATGATTGCAGTTTGACTGATTTTAAGAAGGCACCATTTGAATATGTTCAGTGTTTCATTTGCAAGTTTTACACTATCTAGCTGACAATATTGACTATTTAAAACAAAAAGTAAATGTTCAATATCCGATAGAAAATCGGTGTTATCAACCATGTTAACTGCTTTGTACAAAAGGTCAGATTTTCCCAACGCCTAATCTCTACTATCATATGAATGTTATCTAAAATAGTTTTGCACAAACTTTTGGAGTCTTTGCTAGCTTGAGTGCACACTGTCATTAAAGCAAAAAACGGGGACGTACCAAATATAAGAAACTCTGAAATACAGTATGTGTAAATATTTCAAAGATTCTACTTTTCTCTCATGTTCTCGTCAGTAATTTAATTTCCAATGAAAGTTGTTGTATTAATTTAGAAAATCATGCAAAATAGACACATTTTTATTAGTGGCCTCAGACTTTTGGACACCACTGAACATTATTTCACCAAATGACATGCTATTAAATTGAAGAGTTCTTCAAATGTGGAACTGACACAAAGAATAAAAGGTCTTCAGTTTTGTCTTAGTGAGTACAATTAAGACAATTCCAAAAAAGTTGGGATGCTGTGTAAAATGTAAATAAAAACAGAATGCAATGATTTGCGAATCTCATACACCCCTATTTTATTCAGAATAGAACATAGAAAACATATCAAATATTTAAACTGAGGAAATGTACCAATTTAATATAAAAAATAAGGTAATTTAGAATTTGATGGTAGCAACACCTTTTAAAAAAGTTGGGCAACAAAGGGCTGGAAAAGTAAATGTTACTGGAAAGGAACAGCTGGAGGTTAATTGGAAACAGGTCAGTAACATGATTGGGTATAAAAAGAGTATCTTAGAGAGGCAGAGTCTTTCAGAAGTAAAGATGGGCAGAGGTTCACCAATCTATGAAAAACTGCATCTACAATTTGTGGAACAATTTCAGAATAATGTTCAACGTCAAATTGGGAAGACTCTGAATATCTCATCATCTACAGTACATAATATCATCAAAAGATTCAGAGAATCTGGAGAAATCTCTGTGCACAAGGGACAAAGGTCCATCCATCCATCCATCTTCAACCGCTTACTCCTTTATCAGGGTCACAGGGAACCTGGAGCCTATCCCAGGAGGCATCAATATTGCATGCCTCTGCTCTTCGGGCCCTCAGGCATGATTCAGTAATGGAAATCACTGCATGGGCTCAGAAACATCTCCAAACTCATTGTCTGAGAACACAGTTCACTGTTCCATCCACAAATGTAGGTTAAAGCTCTGTACTGCAAAGAAAAAGCCATATGAGAACATGATCCAGAAACACCGCCATTGTCTCTGGGCCAAAGCTCATTTAAAATGGAGTGAGGCAAAGTGGAAAGCTGTTATGTGGTCAGACAACCCAGGACTGTTAATCAGCTAGAGTCCTGTATCAGGCACGAATGGGACAACATTCCTCCCACAAAACTCCAGCAACTAATCTCCTCAGTTCCCAGACATATAGAGATTGTTGTTAAAAGAAGAGTGGATGCTACACAGTGGTAAACATGACTCTGTCCCAACTTTTTTGAGATGTGTTGCTGCCATCAAATTCAAAATTACCTTATTTCTTCATTAAATGAAGTGTGGCTCAGTCGGTAGAGCGGGTTGTCCACTAATCGATTCCTGGCCTAAATGATTCCACATGCCGAAGTGTCCTTGGGCAAGACACTGAACCCTAAGTTGCCCCCGATGGCAAGTTAGCACCTTGCATGGCAGCTCTGCTACCATTGGTGTGTGTGAATGGGACACAGTGTAAAGTGCTTTGGATAAAAGCGCTATATAAGTGCGCCATTTACAATGGTACATTTCCTCAGTTTAAACATTTGATATGTTTTCTATATTCTATGGTGAATAACATATGGGTTTATGTGATTTGCAAATCATTACATTCTGTTTTTATTTACATTCTACACAGCACTCCAACTTTTTTAGAATTGCAATTATATATTGAGCTGTTGATATATTGTCTTTTATACATTTACATTCCTATTATGCAAACTTTTCCATATTCAGACCAGACTAGAGCAGCATCACTGCCTGACATATAATTTAATACTTACCCAAATACTATATTACTTAATGCCTCTCTAATCACCAGTAAGTGTGTTCATCTTACCAAAGCTTAACCTAGCATGTAACCACAAAGGTGTCTTCCTCCATTCATTCATTTAAGGGAAACTATTAATTTGACACGATTCATGGATTGCAAAATCATTCCTATTAGAATCCAAACCGTAGCTTCTTTCTATCCATTTGACTGCTTTTAAATGCCTGAATGTATCTATATCAACTCAGAAATTTGTGTACTCTGTAATATCTATCAAAATGTTACATGTTAAATGTACATTAAATGTATTTTTTTATGATATAACTAGATGAAAAGTTCATTCGTGATGCATTGGTATGTGCAACCTTAAGGAAACTAACATTCTGGCATTCTGTGCCCTTACTTTCTCTCAGAGTCGGACCATGAATTACGTGGGACAGCTAGCCGGTCAGGTCTTTGTGCAGGTGAAAGAGCTATACCGAGGCCTGAACCCAGCCACCCTGTCTGGCTGTATAGATGTCATTGTGGTGCGTCAGCCTGACAGCTCCCTACAGTGTTCACCCTTCCATGTCCGCTTTGGCAAGATGGGTGTTCTGCGGTCGAGGGAAAAAGTGGTGAGGTCACTTGTACATCATGTTTAGGCTGTATCAAGCTAATTGGTAGTAATGTCATGCCGTAAAGAAGAGATTGCAATGGCTATATTAGGGTGCGGGGGTAGGGGACGGGTGTTGGCAAAAAGTTTGAAATCCATTTAAAAGCCCTTGCATTACATTTGCATTGGAAATATTCAGTACATTGTTTTAAGTCACTGATGCAAATGACATATCTTGTAATGAAATCTTTTAATGAACTGAATTGCATACTGACAGCAATTTCTTTGCACAGGTTGACATAGAGATTAATGGAGAGCCAGTAAGCCTACACATGAAACTGGGGGAGAATGGTGAAGCCTTTTTTGTCAGGGAGACTGAGAGTGACATGGTGAGTAAGTTATTCTAGGAAATTGCACTCATCCAGTTTGATCAAGCTCCATATAGTATATTGAGCAACACAACACATGGGAATATCTCTTTAAGTTGCGTGGAGTGAAATATGACTCTTGTTTACTGGATGCTCTCTTGTGCTGGGTACATTCTGTAACCTGAACTGATGTACTCTTGGGCTTGTGCTTTCTCCTATAACACATTTCTCTCTCCAAACCCAAATTGAGAGGGGAAAAAGGTGACCAATGTAAAGGCAAAATCTGGTTGGAGGTTTCGGTACTGAGACAGGAAACAGTGTTATAGATACTTCTTGCAATACTGAAGTTCTGTCTAATAAAGACAAACAATCCTTCCCAAGTGCTCTGGTATAGAGATTGATTAATAACAGTTATGACAGTCAGAAAGCTTAGAGAAAAGTGTCTTATATGACCTTTTGATAACCTTCTGAATGAGAAGAATGTAGCAGAAGTTATTACACTTTTTGTCAAAGAGTCCTGAGAAAGAATTTAATTAATACAGCTGCGGTCAGAAGTTTACATACAGTCCTCATGGACATGAATTTCATGACAATATTCGGCTTTCAATAATTTCTTTGAACTTCTCCTTTTCTGGGCAGTGTGATTGTACAACATACATCTTTAATAAAAAAAACAAAAACAAGAATTTGGTTCACATGTTTTAATTTATTTGGGGTTTTCTGTAGTCAACACAAGGTCAAAATTGTACATACAGGGTCAGAAATATACATATAGCACAGCTAATATTTAGTTGAATGTCCCTTTGCATGTTTCACCTCGAGCAGACACTTTTGGTAGCCATCATCTAGCTTCTGGCAGAATTCTGGTTGGATATTAGTCACTCTTCTTTGCAGAATTTTAAAGTTTAATGATGTTTGCTGGTTTCTTGGCCCTGACTCGACTTTTAAGCACAGTCCACAAATTTTCAATAGGGTTGAGATCAGGACTTTGGGAAGACCATTCCAAAAGCTTAAGTTTAGTCTGCTTTATCTATTCCACAACCATCTTTGCTGTGTGTTTGGGGTCATGCTGGAACACCCAGTTGTGTCCAAGTTTCAAGCGTCTGACTGATGGTTTGAGATTATGCTGAATAATTCTAAGGTAGTCCTCCTTCTTCATTATTCAGAAAATAAAACAGCCCCAGGGCATAATTGTTGGTACAGTATACTTGGGGTCAACGCCTCAACTTTGCTTTCAGCCTCACTGAGTGTTTGTATGTATACTTTTGACCTTGTGTTGACTACAGAAAACCCTAAATAAATTAAAACTTGTGAAACAAATCCTTTTTTTAAATTTATTAAAGATGTATGTTGCACAATGATTCTGTCCCAGAAAAAGAAAAGTTGAAAGAAATTATTGAAAGCCTGTCATGATGTCCATGATGAGTGTATGTAAACCTCTGACAGAAGCTGTATGCTTTTCTCATCCAGATGAGGTTATTCAGTGAATAAGTAATTGCATCTCAAGTAATCAAGTTTATGTCATTATGTGCGTTCGATGTATTGGTGAATTGCAGTAAGATACAGTAATTGCACTGATTCTGTACACAAATAACTTATTATTGTCAATGCTTTATAAAGTTTATTAGATCTTTTTTTCCAGGTCACAACTCTATGTTCATATTGTGTAAATGTAAAAGATAAAACTTCAACAGGCTTTGGCTAGTCTGTCTTGGATTAAAAAAGTGTTCAAATGAACATATCGACTGGCTGTAAAAAATATAATCAAGAACTAGGATTAATTTCTATCAACATAAAAATGTCCTTATTCCAAATATAATTTCTATTCCTGAATAAAAGGTGAGAGGCCGATTTGGGCCTGAATTGCTGCTCGATCACAACAATTTGTAAAGGATACCAGTTCAGTGCTGTGCTCTCCTTGGTCTTCGCTCCAGTATCATATCAAGAGCCAGTTAATCCTGACCTCATAAAGCATGCTTCTATTAATAACAGGGAATTTCCTCAATCGACCAGTGAGGTACATCAGTTCCTGCTGTTGAAGTTTGTCCCGCTGAATATTTTTTCCACCCTTAGGCTGCAGACAAAGCCTCAAACATTCTACTGCATTCTACATATTTTTCATGTCCATGTCTAAAATAAACTGATAGCACAGTAAAATGTTGGAAATAAGGATTTTCTCATATTTCAAAACATGGACATAGTGTGTGTGTGTGTGTGTGTGTCATAAATATAACAACATAATGGCAGTAATTTTTAGGATTTTTATTATTATTATTAATATTATTATTCTGATTCTCTGATAAAATGGTAGAGAGCCAACAACAAAAGTCATAGAAACTCCAAATTTGGAGGAAACATGCAGTATACCCCGCACTACTCAAGCACATGAAGGGACCCGCATAGGCCTGCTGGTGGCACAATAGCACAAGGTTTTACATAGATAGATACATAGATACATACATACATACATACATACATACATACATACATACATACATACATACATACATACTGTATCGATCCCCCAGGGGGAAATTACAGGCGAAATCACAGGGCGGCTGTGGCTCAGTCGGTAGAGCGGGTTGTCCACTAATCCACTAATCGTTGGGTTGGTGGTTCGAATCCCGGCCCGGGTGATCCCATGCCGAAGTGTCCTTGGGCAAGACACTGAACCCTAAGTTGCCCCGATGGCAAGCTAGCACCAGCTCTGCTCCCATTGGTGTGTGAGTGTGCTCTCATTTGTAAGTCACTTGTAAATGTAAAATGATATTTCTGTAAAGCTGATTTGAGACAATGTCCATTGTAAAAAGTGCTATACAAATTGATTAATTATTATTATATTATAATAAATTCAAGAAAAAAAAAAGCTGAGTTTCACATCTCATGAACTTTAAGTCTTGCGAAGAAAATTCTTTCTGCTATTGAGTCCTTGTATTCTCACAAAAAAATGGGAAAACTACCTAGAAACGTTTAGTTCCGCCCACCCGAATGTATGATAATTATAATAATATTCAAAACATACTTTTGTGAACTAGTCCTAGGAGTTTTGTTTTATCTTAACAAATCTGGTGCAAAGCGTGAACCTCAAAAATGATCAGAAACATTTTAACTCATGACTGCTTGTGCATATCCACACAAAATCTGATAGGCTTATACAGGACAAGTTTCTAAGGTCACGTGCAAAGTTTGGGGCACGGTCATACAAAGGGAGTGGACAAGGTGTCCGCAGATCCTTAAAGTCTTAAAATGTCTTAAATTCCTTAATGTAAAAATAAGGACTTAATTAACATTAAAATGTCTTAAATACACGTTTCAGAGGTCTTAAAAATGCAACCGAACCGACACCCTAAAGAAGATTTTTGCTTGTTGCTTTTTGAAATTATAAACCAGTGTGTCTGTGTTTCACTCAGAGTGTGTGCATCTCACCAGTGTTTTAGAGCGGCTCGGTTCACTGTAAATGCCGCTCCACACAACCTTCATCGCAGTCTGTAGTGTGACTTTGAGTCGCTCATAATGTGCATTTAGAACACCACATGCACCAGATTCAGTTTGGTTTGATACGTTAAATCTCAAACATTTCTGTGGGCAGAGGTTTACAGCATTTCACCTGATATTTTGTCTATATTTTGTTTCCTCTTTTGGAAAGTTATGGAAAGGAAATACAGATTTTCTTTGTCTTTCACTGTTGGAGTAAATAATAATGAAAAAATATTATTTGCTATGGTCTCCCGTATACCGCTATAGAAGTTTACCCTGCTGTAGTTTACTTAAACACAGAAATGGATATATGCGCATGAATAATATAGAATAAAATATTTTAGAAATGTCTTGAATATGGTATTAAAAAGTGTTAAATTTGAAGTGCTGATGCCTGCAGATACCCTAGGTGGAGCTATGGTCAGATAACTGTTTCTCAGGAACCATAAACCTGATTGAGCTGAAATTTGGTCTGGTTGATCTATGTGCTAATCTGTAGGTGAATTTTTGCTGATGGTCTAATTGATCTAATTATATATATATATATATATATATATATATATATATATATATGCTGCTATAATTTTGATGTAGGGTCATTTCAAGCTACTTTAGGCTAATTTTTAAATGCTCTCCACAGGAGGTGGTACCATCACATCTGGCCACATCTCCAATAATGACTGATGGCTCAGCATTGATGGAATCCCAGATGGCAAAAAGTGTCTCTCGTCTTATTGAGCCTATAACTGGAACTTCCATCCAATCTGTTGGTCCCCCAGGAGAGAATGGTATGAAGAAGAGGAGGAAGAGGAGAAAGAAATCCAAATTAGACAATGTGAAGCGAGGGGACAATGGAGACTCAGAGAATGAGGACATGTTTCCCATTGATTTGAGTTCTGATGAAGACACAGAAACCACACCTAGTAGGTGAGTATCCAGATGAGAAGGTGTAATGTCATGTTGAAATTAACTAATGAAATTTTTAAGGAGTCCTTCAGTCAGCACTCTGTCTCATTAGATGGGGGCCTTGATCAAAAGGGGGGCCTCGATCAAATGTTAATGACATTTGGGGGGGCCTTGCCCTGGAAAAGTTTGGGAACCACCGGCCTAGAAACCTAACAGTGCTTGGTTGAAAGCTCAGTGAGGAATACATTAAGAATTGTATTAAAGAATTAGATTGACATAATGTTATATATTAAGAATTAGATTGACATAATGTTAGCTAAAATGTTATCTATTTATTATTTTGGATTACCACCTAAAGAAAGGGAATGCTATTCAGCTAAACTAACCCTAAATGTTTTTACTCTAGAAGATCTTTATGGCTTGGTGTCCCATCAGTGGCTAAATGATCCTAAGCATGGCCTAGCCTGCAGTAGCTGGGCAGTGGTGCTTGAAAGTTTGTGAACTTTCTATATATCTGAATAAATATGACCTAAAACATCATCAGATTTATACACAAATCCTAAAAGTAGATAAAGAGAACCTAACTTCAACAAATGAAAAAAAATATTTTACTCTGTCATTTATTTATTGAGTAAAATGATCCAATATTACAGATCGGTGAGTAGCAAAAGTATGTGAACCTTTGCTTTCAGTATCTGGTGTGACCCGCTTGTGCAACAATAACTGCAACTAAATGTTTCCAGTAACTGAACCTCTAGGATTAGCAGTTAATTTGAACATGAAATTAGAGTAAAGTGATTTTCTGTTGGATTGGGACCATCACATGTAGATTTTCAGTTACAGTTGCTGCCTGGCTTGATTTTTAGTGCTGCATTAATTTCGTGTTCTGAACCCTACATCAAGGAAAGGCATAAGCATTTAACTGTATACCAGTTTTGTGTGATACAGGCTGACTTTTTGTTCATACTTCATGAATGTATAAGTTTGATGGCGAGAGAGGGAGGGAGGGAGAGAGAGGGGGAAAGAGAGAGAGAGACAGAGAGGGAGAGAGAGAGATGTCCTGCTGATGAAGAAATTAACCTCCAAAGATTTTCCATGAGGGCGCACTTAGTGGTTAGCACGTTTGCCTCACACCTCCAGGGTCCGGGCTTCGAGTCCCGCCAGGGCCATGTGTGTGTGGAGTTTGCATGTTCTGCCTGTGCGTCGGGGATTTGTGCCCTGCGATGGACTGGCACCCTGTCCAGGGTGTACCCCGCCTTGTTCCCGATGCCTCCTGGGATAGGGTCCAGGTTCCCCGTGGCCCTGAAAAGGAATAAGCGGTAGACGATGGATGGATTTTCCATGAAATGTCTTTACACAGAATCCAGTTTTAATCACATCCCAAGTTCACCCTTTATAATACTTTGCAATCAATCTTTCCTCCTCTCAAGCAGCATTAAAACAACTTTCAGGAAGAATTTGTTTTTACTGCAAACCAAATTTTTTTTTTGCAATTCCTCTTCGTAATAACAGGCCTAGTTTAATACTCTCCCCTTCACAGAATCACATTTCCAAGTGCCAGTAATTAAACAAAACTATATTGGAAAAGATAAACAGTGATTTCACTGTCACAAGCCCAACTAAAGAGTCTGCTGGGAAATAATTTCAGCTTTTTGGAGGCAGTTTGGATGAAGTCCAGATGCTTATTGAAAACCTTTTTTGAGGGGAAAAGGCCCATTAAAGGGTGCACTGGAAGCTTAAGACATTTGCCCATTAGTGTATACAGTGTTTTTATGTTCTGTATGTTTGTCTGTTCTTAGAGCTATGTCATATGACCCATATGCTGAACAGGTGAATAGTGGTCCATCCAGTAGCTCCTTCATGCAGAGCAACTCAGAGTACTCACAATGCAATAAAGCTTGGACAAGTATGCAAAGGTATGCCAAGGAACCTTCCTAAATATAAGTAAAAAAAAAAAAGTGATAATACTTTTGTTAATCACAATTCATACTATGTGTTTTAAATTATAAGTATTGTCATATTTTTATTTATTGCTTTCACAGAACAAGTGTGGAACAAGCCTGTACTCTGTCTGTCCCAATGAATGGAGGTCTGTCCATTTCTTGCCCGCAACAATCATCCACATTTCCAGCTACAATCAGGTACCAATCCATCTAGAGTCTAGGCATCATAATATCTTTGAATTAACGCTGTTATGTTCACCACAACCCTCCCTCTACGTCTGTTACCTGTGCAAGTATGGAACATGGATTTTTGCCTTCCACACCCAAGAGTGACTCAGAGTTGCTAGTCAGACAGATGACCAAGGAGAAGGCAGAGAACCCTGAGATGCTTTGGACATGGGGAGAACTCCCTCACGCCGCCAAGGTACCAGAACACACTATTATAATGAAAGTACCTCTTTTATGTTTTATTGATAAAGAAAAGATGTGAGAAATGCTGATAGATTGTTTGAACAAGTGTGTGTCCAGTTTCCTATAAAAATAAGTGTTTGTCAGTGGTGTTAAATATATGGAAATAAAGTACTTATTTTCTAGTGTTTTGGGAAAAAATATGGATATACTGTGGTTAAATTCAAAGACCGTTAAAATCAGTTGTGTTCATATAATCCTTTATGGAGCTTCACTAATACACATCACATTGAATGTTTTTCCACTTTAACAGATAAGAACCCTAAAATAAGAGAAGCAGTGAATAAAAGTAAGGATAATAAATCACAGGGTTAAAAATCACCTTTCGTCTTATAGATAGTGATAAAGTAGACCTTCCCACTCTTCTAAGGTGTGTTTATAGTCTGAATGGTTGTTTTGGAAAAAATATTTTTATTGTTATTATATATATATATATATATATATATATATATATATATATATATATATATATATATATATAAAAATAAGGGTCAAACCCTTTCATTAACAAAAATCTTTTGGCACAGCCCATGTTCAAGCAGTCCATCACCGAGCCCATGGTGGTGACTCCAGCACTGATCCCCATGTCAAACAGCACACACTTTAGGGCTATCATGGGAGATGGGGTGGTGAAAAAAGTGGAGGAAAAACCTAATGTACTCGTGGCTGAAGAGGTAGCAGCTTCAGCATCTGTACTTGCTCCATCTAAGGAGGTGGAAATCATCAGTGCAGCAGCTCGCTATATTGCCGATCTGGATGATGAACAGAGTCCTGGGTTCCAGGTCCTGGGTAAAACTGACTCTCCATCAAAAAGGAAAGGTTGGTTTTCCTTCAGCATCCCTTCAGTCTTTGAAATGTCAAGCATCAAGATTCAAGTGGCATTTGTTCATTCTTAGACAAAAGAAATCATCATCTTGGATCAGATGGTGTGTATCTGGATGACCTTACAGAGCTGGAGCCTGAAGTAGCAGCACTCTATTTTCCTAAGAAGTGAGTAAATTCATTCTTCTCCCTGATTTCATATACAGTGCACCCGGAAAGTATTCACAGCACTTCACTATTCCCACATTTTGTTATGTTACAGCTGTATTCCAAAATGGATTAAATTAATTATTTCTCTCAAAATTCTACAAACAATACTCCATAAAGACAACATGAAAGAAGTTTGAAATCTTTGCAAATTTTTTTTTTTCTTCAAATAAATAACATGTACATAAGTATTCACAGCCTTTTCCATGACACTCAAAATTGAGCTCAGGTGCATCCTGTTTCAACTGATCATCCTTGAGATGTTTCTACAACTTGATTGGAGTCCACCTGTGGTTAATTCAGTTGATTGGACATGATTCAGAAAGGTCCCACAGTTAAAGATGCATGTCAGAGAACAAACCAAGCCATGAAGTCCAAGGATTGAAGGTCCCAATGAGCAGAGTGGCCTCCATCATCTGTAAATGAAAGAAGTTTGGAACCAGCAGGAACCTTCCTAGAGCTGGCCGACCGGCCAAACTGAGCGATCGTGGGAGAAGGGCCTTAGTCAGGGAAGTGACCAAAAACCCCATGGTCACTCTGACAGAGCTCCAGCGTGTCTCTGTGGAGAGAGGAGAACCTTCCAGAAGAACGACCATCTCTGCAGAACTCCATCAATCAGGCATGTAAGTTAGAGTGGCCAGACACAAGCCACTCCTCAGTAAAATGCACATGACAGCCCACCTGGAGTTTGCCAAAAAGCACCTGAAGGACTCTCAGACCAAAGATTGAACAAAGATTGAACTATAGGAAACCAGGCACCAGTCATTACTTGGCCAATACCATCCCTACAGTGAAGTATGGTGGTGGCAGCATCGTGCTGTGGGGATGTTTTTCAGAGGCATGAACTGGGAGACTAGTCAGGATTGAGGGAAAGATGAATGCAGCAATGTACAGAGACATCCTTGATGAAAACCTGCTCCAGAGCGCTCTGGACTTCAGACTGGGGCGAATCTTCCAACAGGACAACGACCCTAAGCACACAGCCAAGATAACATAGGAGTGGCTACAGGACAACTCTGTGAATGTCCTTGAGTGGCCCAGCCAGAGCCCAGACTTGAACCCGATTGAACATCTCTGGAGAGATCTGAAAATGGCTGTGCACTGACGCTCCTCATCCAAACTGATGGAGCTTGAGAGGTCCTGCAAAGAAGAATGGGAGAAACTGCCCAAAAATATGTGTGCCAAGCTTGTAGCATCATTCTCAAAAAGACTTGAGGCTGTAATTGGTGCCAAAGGTGCTTCAACGAAGTACTGAGCAAAGGGTGTGAATACTTATGTATATGTGCTTTTTTTTTTTTTTTTTTTAATAAATTTGCAAAGATTTCAAACAAACTTCTTTCATGTTGTCATTATGGGGCATTGTTTGTAGAATATTGAGGAAAATAATGAATTTAATCTATTTTGGAATAAGGCTGTAACATAACAAAATGTGGAAAAATTGAAGCGCTGTGAATACTTTCCAGATGCACTGTACATAGTAAGCATACCAGTCTAGTTCTGTTTTTTGCCGGATAAAATCTGACCCATTCTGAACAATACTTTTGATGTGCAGTGAAGGCACAGGGTTAGTTAGGGATAGGACAGAGATGAGGAGTGCCAGTCAGTCACCTCAGTCAATGGGAAGCAGTGGCATGGATAGCGGAGTGGACAGCTTTTCTGATCAGTCCGGAGAGATGCCCAATATTGCCATTTCTCTGTGTGGAGGATTGGCAGAGAACCGAGACATCACTCGAGGTAAACAGTTATAGTGTGTGGTATACAGTCCATTTGGTTCCCGAAGAATTGATTGCTTCATCTATAGAAGATGTTGATGAATATAGCCTGTATTTTCTTTCCACAGAAGAGTTTGAGGAAAAAGCAGTATCTTATCAGGAGTTTGCTAATAATCCATCAATTATTGATGACCCCGATCTGGTTGTAAAGATTGGAGTCAAGTATGTAGAATATTTTTTTGAATAACATAATCTTATTATTAAAAAAATAATAATAATAATAATATATATTTAATAACATATAGTTTAATGTTTAATAACATTTAATAACACTGTTTGTATCTGTAAGGTTTTATAACTGGAGTACAGCCGCTCCTCTTGTCTTGGCTATGCAGGCTTTCCAGAAACCCTTGCCAAAGGTAAAACTGCATGCTTATTATATATATATAT
>JAFFST010054288.1:155791-168157 GCA_022414735.1 Noturus placidus
CCCCCCCCCCCCCCCCCCCCCACCCCACCCAATCAGGAGGCACTTCTTTGACAGTTTGAATTTACTGGTCAGTAATAGACAAAAAGGGCTTAAAGGTTTTAAACTAACAGTGTAAAAAAAGTGTTTGTTTGTTTATGTGACTCACATAGACCACGGATTCAATTAGACATAATAGCTTAATGACTAAACAAATTGCCTGCTGGGTTTTGTAACAGGTTAAAGGATGAATCATCCTCGAGTGATGATGACAGCAGACCTGCTAAACAGAATTCAGCATGTAGTCAGACAGAGCCTCTTCCCAGCTCCAGCAGTGTCTTCTACAAGAAGACTCTCCGCCTGTCATCAGAAGAGCTGGTAATGTTTTCATGTACATATATTCTCAGGTTTGACCAGTGAACTTCTACCTGTAATGCGTAAATGGTTTTGATTGGTATAAAACACAGTTATGCAAATAAAATGGAAATATAACAGTGAACTGAAGTGAATCTGTGTTTTCATGCGTTATCACTTTGTATATTGTCAGAATCTGCAAAAAGCATTTCTTAAGTCTATTTATCAAAGATTACTAGGTTTAAATGTTATCATTTTGTTGTGGTAGTTGCACACAGTGTTTTACTGTCAGATGGCTCACACCCTTCACCCTTCCCATCACCTTGCTCAACAACAGCTAAACAGAGTCACGATACTCTACGCACAGAAACCCAACAATGGCCTGACACATCTTATAACAGACTTGTGGCAATAAACAAATTAATTTGTTTATGTTGATTGAAAATGTCAGATGAGTCAATTTCTATTCCGTTGATGAATGGAACGCCAGGGTAAAGGAATGGTTACCTATTATTTCGTTAGTAACTGCTGAACAACCATAATTACGATTGAGGACAGTTACAAGCATCAGCAATGTCATTAACATACATTAAAGGTTACTGAACTTAAATTCTGTTCTCAGGCGAGTCTGCAGTTAAAAGAAGGCCCCAATGATGTGGTATTCAGCGTCACAACTCAGTACCAGGGCACCTGTCGTTGTGAGGGCACCATATATCTGTGGAACTGGGATGATAAGATTGTCATTTCAGATATTGATGGCACAATCACCAGGTGAGAATGAATATAGTGTTTCAAGCTCTACATGTTAACCTTTATGTTTTATTGCATGATTTTGAAATACAGTCAAGCTCCAGATCGAAAAATATCACTAAGCAGTAACTACAACGCTAACTAGGCCTAGTCATTGTAATAGTTTTAATAAAGGTTTTATGGCATGTTTGAGCATAGACTAGGCCTACATTGTTTGGTTATATTGTATAGAGTGTTATAGTAGTGTCTCTCTTACAGGTCAGATACCCTTGGACACATTCTGCCAACACTGGGCAAAGACTGGACCCATCAGGGTATAGCCCGCCTCTACCACAAAGTTAGCCAGTAAGTGCTATCTGTCTGCACTAATTTCAAAGCATAAATTTGTGTGTTAAATATGGATTTTTTAAGGCATTTTTTTTCCTGGCTAACTGTCGTTGTTTTTAATAGGAATGGCTATAAGTTTATGTATTGCTCTGCACGAGCAATTGGTATGGCTGATATGACAAGAGGCTACTTACACTGGGTAAATGAGAGAGGCACCATGCTACCTCAGGGTCCTGTTCTTCTCAGCCCAAGCAGCCTTTTCTCTGCACTACACAGGTACATGTTCAGGAAATTGTACACAATCTTTTGCATGCTTTTACAGGTGCTAAAATAGAGAACAAATAAGAAGATGAGTCGAATGAAAACATGTGACAAATTCTATTTTAAATATTTTCTAGTTAAATCTGGACACCTGTAACACTTGCATTGAACAAAATGGAGATTATGTAGAAAATGCTACACTTTGTGAACACCTGTAAACAGTAAACAGTGTAAAAAGAAGAAAACATGCAAAAGCATAACCATAAAATTAAAACTGGCAGGTGAATAACATTGATTATCTCGTTACAATGAGTGGGATATATTAGGCAGCAAGTGAACAGTCAGTTCTTGAAGTTGAAAGCAGTGCTGGAAGCAAGAAAAATAGGCAAAGCACACGGATCTGATCGACTTTGACAAGGGTCAGATTTGATGAAACCAAGAATATATCTAGAAACTGCTGATCTTTATATGGGGTTCATCAGAATCACTTCATTGATGACAGGTGTATGATAATTACTTTTGAACATGAGTGTGAATGTCATATGCCCTATTATGAAGGGGTGTGCACACTTGTGCAAGTGTCTACGGTTTTCCCCCCAAAACATTCCCATTTGTTTTTACTTGAATTTTGTCAGTGTTAGTGTATATCATATTAAACATGGAAGACTTTATTTATTTTGGGTTTTTTTTTTTATACTTAACAAAAACCTGTAATTTTAACAGTGGCGTATAGACCCTTTATATCTACTGTCTGTGTCCACACATTCATATTTTTCTTTAAAGACTGGATCAGTGCATGTGCCAGCCCTAATGACGCAATAATATGAAATATGCAGATATATTTTGCTCTTTTTTGTGTTCCAGGGAGGTCATTGAGAAAAAGCCAGAAAAGTTCAAAATTGAGTGTCTGACTGACATCAAGAACCTTTTCTATCCAAACACAGAGCCCTTCTATGCTGCTTTTGGAAACCGTGCTACTGTAAGTTTCAAGAGGAATCACTAATACTAGTAACATGAAGGTCCTGCACTTTTGCACTTACAGACTTTTGCACTTCTCTGTGTAGGACGTGTATTCATATAAGGAGGTGGGAGTGCCGCTGAACAGGATCTTCACTGTGAACCCTAAAGGAGAACTCATTCAAGAACATGCTAAGACCAACATATCATCGTAAGTGCCTGTCTCACTGGAAATGTCAACACAAAATACAAATATAGATAATAAGCATGTGTAAAAGATAGTGCTAGCATTTTGAGGTAACATATTTCTTAAATTAGTGAAAGCTGCATAGCTATGCTGTTTGTCTCAGCTTGATTCTACTCTACTTCTTTGAATTCCTCTCTTAGATACAGCCGTCTGTGTGAGGTGGTTGATCACGTCTTTCCATTGCTGATTAGAGGCAATATATCTGACTTCCCCTGCTCAGACACCTACAGCCAGTTCACTTACTGGAGAGAGCAGCTACCAGAGCTAGACAAGCATGATCAGGATGTGGAAAACAGCTGAGGGGATTGACATGCGGCCACAGGTTTTCCCTGACTGAAAAATAGCACATTTCTAATGCAACCTTGTCATGTTCATCCTCTCACACACAACCAACATGACCCTTTTTAGTAACATTTGATTTATACTCATAGCTCTATTGGTATCATCATTAGTTCTAATGTCAAATGCTTCAATTATTAATTTTTGTGTTACAGTTACAGTAGCAATTCTGTTATTCTATTATATATCCATTACTCAAGCAATTGCGATGTCAATCTTAAAGCTGCAGTGTTGAAATTTTGACGCTCTATCAGCACCTCTGTTTGAAATCTAAAATTGCAATTTAATTTACTTGTGGGGTTTTTTTGTTTGTTTGTTGTTTTTGTTGTTGTTGTTTTTTTTGGGGGGGGGGGTATGTGGATTGCGCTTCGGCACTGCTTCTCTGTGCGGATGAATCTGATGGTCTGAGATATACATATGTGTTGTACAGAGGGGGAAATAGGTTTTGAATGTGTCAACATTTTTTTCAGTAAATATATTTCCAGTGAGGCTATTCACATGACATTTTCACCAGATTTTGGTATTAACTCAAGAAATCCACACATGTAAAGAAATCCACACATTAAAGTCCATAAATGAAGTTATGTGTAATAAAGTGGAGTGACGGGGAAAAAGTATTGAACACACTAACTGAAATGTATTTAATACTTCGTGGACAAGCCTTTGTTTGTAATGACAGCTTGAAGACACTCCCTGTATGAAGAAATTAATGGGCCGCAGTATTCAGGTGTGATTTTGGCCCATTCTTCTAAACATATTGTCTTTAAATCTTGTTCAATTGGATTGAAGTCAGGTGATTGACTGGGCCATTCTAACAACTTGATTTATTTTCTTTATTTTTGAAACCGGTTGAGAGTTTCCTTTGCTGTATGCTTTGGATCGTTGTCCTGCTGGAAGCTCCACCCACATCTCATCACTTTATTACAAATAACTTTATTTATGGACTTTAATGTTGTGGATTCTTTATATTTCCGAGTTTCATTGGTTAATACTGATGTCTGGAGAAAATTCCATGTGAATAGCCTCATTGGAAATATATTTACTGAAAGAAATTGACACGTTCAATACTTATCCCCCCCACTGTATATTAGCTCCAAAACTTGCCAACAGAGGTGCTGGCAGATAAAGTTTTCTTACAGTAGAGTTGAGTTGCTCTCTCTCATAGAAAATAAGCGCAATTTACCACATTGACCATAGCAAAAAAAAAAAAAAAAAAAAAAAAAAAAAAAAAAAACAGGAAATGCAATATCTAGATTAATACTCCACCATTTGGAGTAAAACTGGCGTTTCCCGCAAAATCTGACCCGACAGCTCAAATTATAAATCATTATAAGCTTACCGTTGCGAATCTGGGTACGCTAAGGAGATTTTATTTACGTACTTGCTCAATAATCGATTTTTGTTCATTTTTAACCAAAAAAATTTCAATATTGCAGTTTTCATTTGTGTCCTGTCAAAGCATATTGCCCATATTTTTACCTGTCTAGTGAAATTAAAACTTGGATGACTTCCTATATCTCAATGGCAGTAAGGCTGAGATCGCCCCTGAAACTATGTTTAACAAATCTAAACCCATTCCCTTCACATTGGCTATTTCTGTTTTATATGCAAATTTGTCTCACCTACACCCTCTGATCTTCTACTCATGTCTGATATTATTAGAATAGATTTGACTTCATATGAAGAAAATGGGTTATATATCTTGTTAAACTAATATTTAAGTAACGAATGTTTGGTAATATTTTGTACTGATATTAATGACTTGCATAAAGAGGGAAGTCTGTGGTACTCTTTCAGGTTTAACACCTTTTATATTTAGTTCAGTAATTACAGAACATCACAAACATTATAATACTTATGCAACACTTGTGCCTGATTGAAATTGATCAGAAACAAATATAAAGTAAATTCTAGTCCACTTTATAATTATGCATTTTGTTTTGTTCTCTTGTTTTTACTGAATATAGAATATCAAATATTTCATGTTTCAAGATATCAGC
This sequence comes from Noturus placidus, assembly GCA_022414735.1. NCBI lineage: Eukaryota > Metazoa > Chordata > Actinopteri > Siluriformes > Ictaluridae > Noturus > Noturus placidus. The sequence goes on from JAFFST010054288.1 coordinate 161,003, forward strand.
ATTCCTTTATCTATGTCTGTGTTCTTTTTTAAGTTTTCCAACCCCTAACTCAACAAATCTAATCGACAAACCTGCAATAGCTCAGGATAACTCAGGGCCACAAAGTTTCCCTAACATTTTTTTCTAGTCACATATAAAGTATCTGCTGGCATGGCGGTGCAGAGGATAGCATTGCTGCCTCCCAGTTCCTGAGTCCCTGGTTTGAGCCTGAGGTCAGGTTCCTAACTGCATGGAGTTTCTGTATGTTGGATTGGTGTCCCCTTTAAGGTGCTCTGAATCCACAACTCTGACCAGGTTAAAGTGGTTAGTAAACATGAACGAATGTAAAGGTTCTTCAAATTGATCAGGCTGTCAAATCCACTTAAGCATTTTGCATGTGAAAAATGTTATATTTTTGATTTGAGGAATTAGTGTTGTGTCAGCGATGTGTGGCTCTAACATGAGTTGTGTGTTTTGAAAATGTTAAATATTACAACATTGTTCATGTCGGTTAAAGAAGGAAATACAGATTTTTTGTGGTAGGCATTGTCTCAGAAAGTGTATTGCTCTACTACTCAGCTGCTTAATTTAGTGCACATGGAATTATTATTTCTGTTATTATGGTTGTCCATTCATAACATTCTGTATGTGTTTAAATGAACAAGAAATATTGTAAATTAACAACTGAACCACCCCCACCCCACCCCACCCCAAAATGTCCGCAATTCATGAAAAATTCTTGTAATTTTCTTTCATGGTGGGAAAATAATTTAATTTTGTCTGCGTGGTGTTGCACAATGTTAAGATGTGAATTTAACAGATTTTGAGGGGTAAAGATTTTTAATTGAGTCAGAAAATTAAATATTATTTTTATTATGTTGTTAGTAGACCACCAAAAACATTATACTGAAGGATGAAGCTTAAAACTGTAAGTGCCATCTATGTCAGAGTATTTTCTTTTGATTAGGTTTCTTTTCATTTCAGTTACAAGACTGGATTCAGATAACGTATCCTTAAACAGTTATCAGACTCTGGTTATTGGCATTTAATGTAAAACTGTATTAGTTTGTATGTCTTCAATCTGTGTCAATTTGATATTCTTTCTGTGAAAGATCACTAAAGTTGTGGCGAGTGGGTTCTGTTCGGATTTATTCTGAACAAGATGTAAATTATGTGAATACAAAGGCAAATATGGATCTGTATATTAAAATCTGATTGTTACACAAATGCAGAGTGTTGTCTCTGTGAAGACCACAAACAATCACCCATGCATTAGGAAGTGTGTTTTCTTACATTCTTACATTTGGGTTTGCAATGCTATTCTTGCCAAGTAAAACCTTTTTCGTCTATTCTTTTATTGTATGCTTCTTTAAACAGATTGAGTAATTTGTTAAGAGATGAGGATTTCAGTTATTTCATTTCATATTCTCACACAGCTATTCAACTAAAACATGATGATGATGATCAGACTGGGGTCATTTTTATAGAAATAAATGGGAATAAAATAAACTAAATCATGTTTTGCAGAGGGATCAAATACTTTTTCCCCCACTGTATAAGACCAAGGCCATAGCACAGGGACAACAGGGGAGCTGGACAAGTCCTGAGCAGATCGGCAGAGGTGCTAGAAGAGCGTAGATAGGTCATAAGCAGAGGTCATCTACCACCAGTGTGTCTGCACATCCAATTTGTCAGAAATGGAGGAGGCAACACATGCCCCATGCCAAGTGTACGTTCAAGGAAAGTTCCCTTTAGCTAAGAGAATGAAAGTCAATCTTGGCAGGAAGCTCCAGTTCCCTAGTGAGATCACCAACACAAGGCTTCCTCCTGACATAGTGATGTGGTCCATTAGCACAAAGACCGTGCTCCTCATCAAGCTAACTGATCCTTGGGAGGAAGGAATACAAGCTGCCTTCGAGAGGAAGAGGCTGAAATACTCCGATCTTGTCGCTGAGTGTAAGGAGGCTGGCTGGAGAACCATCATCTACCTGGTAGAGATAGGATACAGTGGCTTTGATGGAACATCAACTGTTCACCCCCTAAGGGATACGGGAGTAACAGGACTAAACCAGCAGAAGGCCCTGAAAGACCTAGCTGAAGAGGCAGAGAAAAGCAGCTTGTGGCTCTGGGTGATAAGAAAGGAAAAGTTTCGGGTTAATTCCTAAATATCTAACCCAAGTTCTAGTTTCAGGGGATGGCATGGAGATTTCCCTGACACTTCTCCACCACCAGGAGATATTCTGGCTTTAAAGGTGCGAAACGTTGTCGAGCGGTGCTACCTTGCTGACGACCCCGCAGCTGACATATGCCATATGGAACCAGTGTCACTGAGCATGCATTAACGGTGAAAGTGGGGCTTGTCACATCCTTAGTCACTGGGAAGGACTATATGGCTCCGATTGTGTTAGGTAAGCATGCCTGAGTGGTAGTAGATTCAGAGGAAACCATATGGAACCAGTGGGACTGAGCATGCATTAATGGTGCCAGTGGGGCTTGTTACAGCCTTAATCACTGTGGAGGCCTGTATGGTTTTGATTGCGGTAAGCATGGAGGCAATGCTGAAGGAAGAGCAGTAATAACCCTGTGGAGGTGCAACAGGCAGTAATGTTATAGCAGGTCAACATCTACCTGTGTAATCAATATGTTTATAAACAATGAACAATAAAACTCAGTGAGGAAACAAAATGTCTATCTTACACTGTTAACTAATATTAACTAATGTAGTAACTATCATAAAGTATTAATTTGTGTTCGTAAGAGACACAATACCGGTACTAGAAAGGCGGTGCTGCTGGTGTTGTGCGCATCATTCCCAGTACCTATTTCATTTCAGCCCACATTTAGAACTACTAACACTTCTAACACTTAATTAATCATATAATAAAGTTAAATAAACTTGAAATTGGACAAGTAGATATGGGTTTGTTTGTCTTTAATTATCCTTATTTCATTCGACATTATTTCAATCACTTACAATGGTCCTGTTTCCTCTTTTCCTCTTGTGTTCTCTTGCACTTCTGGCTGCCAGATAGGTTCATGTACAGAGGTATAACACCTACCTTGGTGGAAAATATGCTTGGAGGCAGTCTGTAATTTCTTACAAGTTGAAAAAATTCAATTCTCATATGCTCCACAACTTTTACAACCCTACTCATTTCTTACCAAAAGCCTATCATTAATTATTAACATTACTGCACCTGATTTTCTGCACACTTCCCATCCTACAGTGCTGCATTCAAAACTACTTTGTCCTTTAAAAAATAAAAATAAAAATAAATAAATCTAGTTGAAAATACTTTGTCTGATCATATGGTGGTTATAAATTATAGCTATAAATCATAATCAATTATATTACCATGTTTTTAGTGTATTTATATCCTGCTATACTCATATTCCCACTGCTTTACAACACCGGCCATATTTTATATTTAAAAAGAGAAAAAACTATAGTTACTGCCCAATTCATTGAGCTTAAATAGACTGCTCCTTTAAGAGCACAGAGGGGGGAAGGAAGCGGTGAGGGGAGAGAGAGAGAGAGAGAGAGAGAGAGAGAGACTGTGTGGAAGAGAGAGAGAGAGAGACTGTGTGTGTGTGTGTGTGTGTGTGAGAGAGAGAGAGAGAGAGAGACTGAGAGAGAGACAGAGAGAGAGAGAGCGAGACTGTGTGGAAGAGAGACTGTGTGAGAGAGACTGTGTGAGAGACTATGTGAGAGAGAGACTGTATGAGAGAGAGACTGTGAGAGAGAGACTGTGTGTGAGAGAGAGAGACTGTGTGAGAGAGAGAAAGAGAGAGACTGTGTGAGAGAGACTGTGTGTGAGAGAGAGACTATGAGAGAGAGACTGTGTGTGAGAGAGAGACTGAGAGAGAGAGACTGTGTGAGAGAGAGACTGTGTGTGAGAGAGAGACTGTGAGAGAGAGAGACTGTGAGAGAGAGACTGTGTGAGAGAGAGACTGTGTCTGAGAGAGAGACTGTGTGAGAGACTGTGTGAGAGAGAGACTGTGTGTGAGAGAGACTGTGTGTGAGAGAGAGACTGTGTGAGAGAGACTCTGTGAGAGAGACTGTGTGTGAGAGAGAGACTGTGTGAGAGAGACTGTGTGAGAGAGAGACTGTGTGAGAGAGAGACTGTGTGAGAGTGTGTGAGAGACTGTGTGAGAGAGAGACTGTATGAGAGAGAGACTGTGAGAGAGACTGTGTGTGAGAGAGACTGTGTCTGAGAGAGAGACTGTGTCTGAGAGAGAGACTGCGAGAGAGAGAGACTGTGTGTGAAAGAGACTGTGAGAGAGAGACTGTGTGTGAGAGAGAGACTGTGTGTGAGAGAGACTGTGAGAGAGAGAGACTGTGTGTGAGAGAGACTGTGTCTGAGAGAGAGACTGTGAGAGAGAGACTGTGTGTGAAAGAGACTGTGAGAGAGAGACTGTGTGTGAGAGAGAGACTGTGTGTGAGAGAGAGAGACTGTGAGAGAGAGACTGTGAGAGAGAGACTGTGTCTGAGAGAGAGAGAGAGAGACTGTATGGAGAGAGAGAGACTGTGCGTGTGTGTGTGTGTGTGAGAGAGAGAGAGAGACTGAGAGAGAGAGACAGAGAGAGAGAGACTGTGTGGAAGAGAGAGAGAGACTGTGTGGAAGAGAGACTGTGTGAGAGAAAGACTGTGTGTGAGAGAGAGACTGTGTGTGAGAGAGAGACTGTGTGTGAGAGAGACTGTGTGAGAGAGAGACTGTGTGTGAGAGAGACTGTCTGAGAGAGAGACTGTGAGAGAGAGAGACTGTGTGTGAAAGAGACTGTGTGTGAGAGACTGTGTGTGAGAGAGAGACTGTGTCTGAGAGAGAGAGACTGTGAGAGAGAGACTGTGTCTGAGAGAGAGACTGTGTCTGAGAGAGAGAGAGAGAGAGACTGTGTGGAGAGAGAGAGACTGTGTGTGTGTGTGTGTGAGAGAGAGAGAGAGAGAGAGACTGAGAGAGAGACAGAGAGAGACTGTGTGGAAGGGAGAGAGACTGTGTGGAAGAGAGACTGTGTGAGAGAAAGACTGTGTGTGAGAGAGAGACTGTGTGTGAGAGAGAGACTATGAGAGAGAGAGACTATGAGGGAGAGACTGTGTGTGAGAGAGAGACTGTGTGTGAGAGAGACTGTGTCTGAGAGAGAGACTGTGAGAGAGAGAGAGACTCTGTGTGAGAGAGAGACTGTGTGTTAGAGAGAGACTGTGAGAGAGAGAGAGACTGTGTGTGAGAGAGAGACTGTGTGAGAGAGAGACTGAGAGAGAGAGACTGTGTGTGAGAGAGAGACTGTGTGTGAGAGAGAGACTGTGTGAGAGAGACTGTGTGTGAGAGAGACTGTGTCTGAGAGAGACTGTGAGAGAGAGAGAGACTGTGTGTGAAAGAGACTGTGAGAGAGAGACTGTGTGTGAGAGAGAGACTGTGTGTGAGAGAGAGACTGTGAGAGAGACTGTGTGTGAGAGAGAGACTGTGTGTGAGAGAGACTGTGTCTGAGAGGGAGAGAGAGAGAGACTGTGTGTGAGAGAGAGACTGTGAGAGAGAGAGAGAGACTGTGTGTGAAAGAGACTGTGAGAGAGAGACTGTGTGTGAGAGAGAGACTGTGTGTGAGAGAGACTGTGTGAGAGAGAGACTGTGTGTGAGAGAGACTGTGTCTGAGAGAGAGACTGTGAGAGAGAGAGAGACTGTGTGTGAGAGAGAGACTGTGTGTGAGAGAGAGACTGTGAGAGAGAGAGACTGTGTGTGAGAGTGAGTGAGTGAGAGAGAGAGTGAGTGAGAGAGAGAGTGAGTGAGGGAGGGAGAGAGAGTGAGAGAGAGAGTGAGTGAGTGAGGGAGGGAGGGAGAGAGAGTGAGTGGGAGAGTGAGTGAGTGAGAGAGGGAGGGAGGGAGAGAGTGAGAGAGAGAGACTGTGTGTGAGAGAGAGACTGTGTGTGAGAGAGACTGTGTGAGAGAGAGACTGTGTCTGAGAGAGAGACTGTGAGAGAGAGAGACTGTGTGTGAGAGAGACTGTGTCTGAGAGAGACTGTGAGAGAGAGAGACTGTGAGAGAGAGACTGTGAGAGAGAGACTGTCAGAGAGAGACTGTGTGTGAGAGAGAGACTGTGTGTGAGAGAGAGACTGTGTGTGAGAGAGAGAGACTGTGTGAGAGAGAGACTATGTCTGAGAGAGAGACTGTGAGAGAGAGAGGCTGTGTGTGAGAGAGAGAGACTGTGAGAGAGAGAGACTGTGTGTGAAAGAGACTGTGAGAGAGAGACTGTGTGTGAGAGAGAGACTGTGAGAGAGAGAGAGACTGAGAGAGAGAGACTGTGAGAGAGACTGTGTGTGAGAGAGAGAGAGAGAGAGAGAGACTGTGTGTGAGAGAGAGACTGTGAGAGAGAGAGAAAGTGTGTGAGAGAGAGACTGTGAGAGAGAGAGAGACTGTGTGTGAGAGAGACTGTGTCTGAGAGGGAGAGAGAGAGAGACTGTGTGTGAGAGAGAGACTGTGAGAGAGAGAGACTGTGAGAGAGAGAGAGACTGTGTGTGAGAGAGAGACTGGGTCACTGTGACAGTTCAGAACTCTTAACTGACAGTCAGTTTATGTATTGTACTATAATTTGCCTATTACACAATTCTTACAACACGCACCTCAAACAAATGCTCAAAACTCACAACATATTCACCAAATTGTTTAACTAAGGGCGTGTTTCATGTAAAGAGATTTTGCTGTTTGATTTGGTGCGAAAATAATTATATTTGATTTATGGCTGATGAAGGCAAGTTTTGAATTGGAGTGAATGGGACTCTTGACTTGCCGAAGTAACAAAAACTTTGGGAAGAGGGAGTAGCTCAATTTAAAGCTTGAATGGCGTTTCGAGGTGAAAGAATAAGAACGAAAATGTTTTGTTGGAACAGTGAATTTAGACAGCTTACTCTCAATGATCTCACCCACTGTAGCGTTCCTCTATTAAAATGATTGGGTGAAGAGGATGGACAGAAAGTGAAGGATGACTGCAATATGTCTGCAACTTGGCATGAGGGGACCTGGCCTGTCCAGTTTTGACCATGTGATTGTTGGTGGCTGTAGGTTAATTGAACAAATTAAGAGCAGTCTAAAAAGTTTCCTATGGAAGGAGGAAGAGGAGGAAGAGAAGAGGAACTAGACTGACTGTTCAATTCAATATACACTGCGTGTCAAGGGCGTAACCATGGTA
>JAFFST010054289.1:14880-25529 GCA_022414735.1 Noturus placidus
GGGCTGAATAATTTTGCACGCCCAATTTTTCAGTTTTTTATTTGTTGAAAAAGTTTGAAATATCCAATAAATTTCGTTCCACTTCATGATTGTGTCCCACCTGTTGTTGATTCTTCACAAAAAATTACAGTTTTATATCTTTATGTTTGAGGCCTGAGATGTGGCAAAAGGTCGAACAGTTCAAGGGGGCAATACTTTCGCAAGGCACTGTATACTCCAGGTCACTAATGACCTGAATATGTAATAATGATTGGGGTCGTCCATATATTACATCATCAAATTTTCAGCCATTTTTAACCCCCTTCTCCCCCATGTCATCTAACGTCATCAGGCCCTTTACCCCCCCCATGATGACATCATCGTAGATGTACACTTTTACTTTTAGGGGGTCTGGGGCTGCCATGTGTGGTCGGGAATTATCTCCTAATATTTTGTACTTTGTTACAATACCACACAAATACTGACGTCACACGCACATCATAATACGCCTCCTCATTATAATATAAGCAGCAAAAAAAAAAGACAAATGCTGGGTACAATTGGGGGAAAAAAGGAAAGAGAGAAATTAAATGATAAAATCAAGAGTAATATAAAGTTAATTTTAATTTATTTATGCAGACTTTAGGAAAAAAATTCTTTTGTTCTAATCTACTCAGTTCTAATTTAGATTAATTAACGTTTTCTGGATTCCACACGACTCTTGAGCACGAGCGCTTTATATATACACACAGTCATTTGACTTTGTCAATACGAATTGTTGACACAATTATATTAAGCAAACACCGATCCTCAATGCTACAAAAGGGATATCGTGACATGAGTTTACATATACCAACCTCATTCAGGGGAAAGGAACAAGATCTGACAGCTGGAAACAGCTCAGGAGAGCTGCTAATGTGCCCCCAATGAGTGAATGAGCAGGGTTCTCAGCACACGAGGCAGTGGAACTTTTATGTGATGCAGTATGAGTACTTCTCACATGGCCAAACAGCGTGAGTGCATATGCAAAAGCTCAATGTATTCCTCATTTAGAGGGGGAAAAAAAAAAAACCACACAAAAAGCATCTTAGACATAATGCTAGTTATGAATATTAACTGTATGTGTGGGAATCTAATGACTCAATTCAATTTCAACACATGTCTATAAATCGTATATGGATCTTAGTCCATATCAATTTATTTCTATAACCTATAATAAAAAATTTTCTTTCCAGGAAAAGCACTTGCTGCATTTAAAAATTCATAGAAGTGTCACTCATCATGGAAAACTTTAGCCAGAATGTTTCTTCATTGAGGCTCTCGGAACACATTTTCCCATTTGAATTTACATATTCAGAGAATAAAAACCCCAATGTTTGAAATATGATATTCCGTACTCCGATGTATTAAAAAAAAGCCAACAACAACAACAGCAGCAGCAACAAATATAATACATGTCCTAAAACTGATAATAGACCAAATAGAATTATTTAACACAGATCACCATGGTCACATTTTTTAAATCTCAAATGGTGCTCTACTAGGCATTAAGTGCACGGCCATCATAACAATCCCCAATAAACAGAACTAACTGTGTGAATTATTACAGTTTCACCAATTGAGCAAAGTCTGAAACATTAAAGTTTAATATAAAAGCTAGTGCGGATATTTGCTCCGTGTGTGGTGGTGTAGAATTAGAAGCTAATTAATATTTATTGCTTTTGACTGCTAAACCTTTTGAGTAATTTCAAATGTAAATGCAATTTCTAATTGAATTTAACATTTTTAATTTGGAAAGTAAACACTATAGACACTTGGCTGTTTCCATTAAAAAAAAAAAAAAACATTTGCACATAAGCCTTGCTAAAAAGTCATTAACGCAGAATTGTTCTTGATCAAATAATCAATTATTTATCCCATTCTCTATTAATTTTCCTCTAACAATAAATGCTCAAGCTGCACACTCGGTGCTCAGAATGAAACATACAGAGGCATGGAACTGTGTTTCAAATAGGAAGTGAAGGCTAAAATTGTGTGCTTTTAGCTTGCACTTAAACCAGAACTGTCAGAAACCCCAGGCCACAGCAGCACTGCTGGAAGTGAGAACATCAACTCACTCACTAATGTATTCCACACAGAAGTCTGGACTGTACCATTAGCAAAGTAGATGCAGGTTTAACATCTGTTCAGGTTTTTTTTTTTTTGTTTTTTTTTTTTTTAAATGGTCAACTAAATGATTATGTTGCTCTGTATTTTGATTATTTATTTAATTTTAACTAGAAGTACAGGGTAGGAGGGACATGCAACAGCATAATCACACAAACAGAACTTTTTTTCTCTGATGGTAGTTTTAAACAGTGCTAACATTTTTTTACTTCCCTAAGTAGAGAGATCTACATATACACAGTTGAAACTTCAACACTTCCACAATACGTCATCAGGGAAATAAAGCACAGTCCCTTACAGACTTGGTGTTAAAGACATCGTCTCATTATGATCTGCAGGATTAATAGCTATGACTGTTGCCTAGGCTGGCACGGTGGCTTAGTGGTTAACATGTTTGCCTCATACCTCAAGGGTTGGGGGGTTTGATTCCTTCCACCTCCCTGTGTGTTCGGACTTTGCATGTTCTCCCTGTGCTTCGGGGGTTTCCTCCAAAGACATGTGCTGTAGGCTGATTGGCATTTCCAAATTGTCTGTGGTGTGTGAATGTGTGTGAGATTGTGTGATGGGCTGCCCCACCCCCGTCCAGGGTGTCCCCCGCCTCATGCCCCCAGTCCCTGAGTCTGCTTTGTAAAGCATAAAACATACGTTTGCCTATGGAAATGAGCCAATAGCAAATTTTTAGTACATGTCCTGCTGTGACACACTGGCATCCGGATCCCTGACCGTGATAAAGTGATTACTAAAGATGAATTCATGAATGATGTGCAAAGAAATGTACATTAATATAAGCCAGGGATGTAACCGGATACAAATACACTATCTGGAATGAACAGTTAATATCTTGTAGATACAACTAGGAGGCGCACTATTAGGTTTTATTGATTAATTGTTTTGTTTTAGGGTTTTTACACAGGAAAATGTGGCAGTCCCTAGTAACTGCCTGGTCAGGATCACTATGGCTACTACTTCATTTATATTTTGGAAAACCGAATTCGTTCGAAAAGATCATGGGGAATTACAATCAAAAAGATTACCAAATATGCGAGCCTGATTAAAAACACTCATGTGCATATGTCATGAGTGATAAGAGGATGAGGAACTGTCCTGAGCCAGAGGTCTTCTGGTTTAGGCCATAGCCAATTTGGGTTTAAATCCAAATACAGATAAAGTCATTGCATTACAGCATCAGCATAGTGGAAAATCAAGAGTACTTCAAATAGAATTGCTATGAACTAACAACTGCAAGAAAGCTTAATAGCTTCAGCAGCAGAGGCTGAGGGTTTACACAATAAAACATTTCTCTGCCTGCATCCATCAACGCCACTGTGCGCAATATAGAAGTAGGATTTCTGGGGTTTTAGGTGGGTAGATAAATGTGAATGTGAACTGCGAAGCCTCATTCACAGTTTTGTCACCACTGTATCACTTGTCAGACTGTGACAATAAAAATAAAAGTTAAACTGCGCTTGCCTTTGCTGTATAACATTCAGACATATACCAATAAAATTAATCCTTTAGGACAGGATTCCATTTTTCAATGTCAATGTGCTTTCAGTAAGCGAATTTAGTCTTTAACTTTGAAAAGAAACCAGTTATTGTTTCATACTGTCTCAATAAATGATGAACAGTAGTCACACATCACAGCTTCGTATACTTCATTTTTTAAATCATTGTGTGCACATTAGTGCACATTTATTTTCCCTTCAGGACAAGAACCAAGCCTTCACTTTCAGAACTCTTCACCTGTTAATTATTTATCGGTTGTATCCTGCACTGTCTGTTGGAAAATAGAAGAAAGGGCAGGGGTTGTCACCTCGGCTCAGATACAGACACAGCAAAGCATCGCAGCAGATCAAACCGAGCACTTGAATTACAGCGAGAGCTGTTCAACGTATAAAAATAAAGTGTCTCTACTTTAGCGAGTCAATTTTTTTTTTTTAAACACAAACCATCGTGGCCTTCTGTAGCAGCCAATCACAAGCAGTACAGAATGTAAATCATTTACCCGAGATCAGCTCACCGAGAAAGTGAATTTTCAGAGATTTATTTTAACCACCCCAATTAGTGAAGTAACGTGCGAAAAACAGGATGTTTCAAGATGACTGAACAGAGAAGCGCGTGTCTGTGCCTCAAGTTCAAAACAGATGCCTCATCTGTTTGGAGTTAATGGTGCTAGTCTTAAATGGTAACCTAAAGTGCCACTATGAAGCAAAACATAACCACATCAATCTGATGTATTTATAGCCTTGTAAACTCACTATGGTTAAGCATTAAAAGTCCATTGTTGTAACCATTCAGTTACCATTCATGTTAGGTTGCTTATCCGGAATTTATGTATGCTTTGAAAGTCACGCCACCATCCAAAGCCAATCCTCGTTCTCTTCTGACTCAAAGCCTCCTCTCTGTAGTCCTGATTTTGCCTTGTGCAATTTACTTGATCCTTCACTGTCCATTTGCAGATGATTGACACCTATCATCTAACAGCCAAACCGCTCTGACACGCACACACACACACACACACACACATACGCAAAATGGCAATCACATACAGATCGAATGAAATCCAAGTCAACATATCCTCCAGCTTTATCAGGCTGTAGTTTTTGCCAGTGCGTCATACTTTATCACTACTATTATTACAGAACATGTGCCAGGAGTTTACGCATGCATCCCTATTTCATTGTTCCAGTGTCTGTGGAATGTTTTTAACTCCATGCCAGAAATGAATGTTTACTTAAACACCAGTGTATTCCTGCCCCAAAACTATCGACATGCCCAAATTCTTCTATTTTCCTGAAAGAATTCCTGGACTGTGGTTCTATTAACTTCAGTATAATTATTTATTAGACAATAAAGAGCTCTGTGGCTGAGAATACACTGAATTCATTGGCAATTAGGTGTACACGGGTTATAACCAGCACTTTGTGTTCTGTTCGTTACTACTCCTAGTCATTAAAGTTGATTTGATTTATGGAGAATGGCAGGCTTTGTCTGCGCAGGAAGAAAAGGCGCTCATCAAAGCTCCGAGTGGAAAACGCTAATTTGACATATAGTCTATTTGGATGCAGAGTATCTCTGAATAACAATAGACTTCTTGTGCAAGCCCTAATTGAAGACTAGGGTTCTTAATCCACTGCAGGGACAACATCATCAAGAGTGGGCTTGTGCATAAGGTACAAAAATAATGGGGGGGGAGAGAGAGAGAGAGAGAGAGAGAGAGAGATACTTTTGGGTGTGGTAAAAACACCTAAGTCAATGTGCAAACATTGCTAACAGAAAACAACTCTCGTTTAAACAACCAGATACTTTGGGTACAATTATCCTTCTATGGAGCACACTATGGAAATAATGTCAGCAACTGATGTTTTTGTAGTTCTTCTGCATCCCCAACATCGATTTGTCACTTTGTCACGGTTTGTCATATAACCTTTGGCCTTACATATGACAATGGACCATAATGAGTAACATTTCTCTATTAAAAAGGGCATTTTCAAAAGGCCTAGTTAGAGCCATATAAGGATTTGGTGTAGTCTTAATATTTTAATATTTATAATTTCATGCAAGTTCACCTTATTTATTAATTAGATTATAGTCTGTGTTTGATTTGATAAAAATGTCATTTTCTAGAAATAGAATAAATGCCAGGGTATTATTTGCTTAACTTTATATCTAATTTGAATAACAGGCTTTTGACCGTATTCACAGTGGAAATATGTTTTATTTCAAAACTCGTATATAGTTTTTATTTATTATTATTATTATTATTATTATTATTATTATTATTATAGTTTGATTTAGTTTGCTTTGTGACATTCGGAAAGTAAAGATTTTTATGCATACAAGTTCACGGTTAGAAGTTAGAAGTAGATTAAGGCTGCTGTTACTGGCCTATTTCTTACATGAACATTTTAAATACATGATACAACACTCCATGAAATTCAGTTAGTCTGTATTTTGTTACTCTTAAATTGTGAAAATATATTTTCTTGATAGTCAATTGATATATATATATATATATATATATGTGAACACTGAGCTTTAGGCCACTTTTAACAAAATACAACTAAAAACAAAAAGACTAAAACTAACATCTCTAGATTAAAACTCATTCCAGCATCTATACCATCTTGCCAAAACATTCCTCCATCCATAAAAATGATCGACATCTACCTAAAAATACATAGAAATACCTAGCTCAATCAAGTAACCGACATTATGCCAACATGCACTTCATTTACGTTTCCTAGTAGGCAGTTGTCATTTATGCATTTATTCAAACAGGAAGCATTCTACTTTATCTTTACCGTCTTAACGAAGCGGAAATTGTCTTTACAAACTGACTTAGTGGTATTCAAATACATTAAAACATGCTTACCATGGTGTGGTTTGACCATGGGTCACAGGAGCCAGCAGTTCTTGCACAGGTTGCCTTCATAACCAATTTATTTAAATTCCCGATCTCTCTTCTATATGTCAATCTTTTATTTTGACGTGGGACACGGATAGTGTAATAAGGCTCAAATTTAAGTATTCAGTTTCATTTAGACAAGTAGAGAAATCAGAAAATTTCCTTCAAGCTTAAGCGTCAACAAACAGCGGCGACTGTGGCTCAGTCGGTGGAGCGGGTTGTCCCCTAATCCACTAACCGTGGGGTTGGTGGTTCGAATCCCGGCCCGGGTGATCCCATGCCGAAGTGTCCTTGGGCAAGACACTGAACCCTAAGTTGCCCCCGATGGCAAGCTAGCACCTTGCATGGAAGCTCTGCTACCATTTGTGTGAGTGGATAAAAGCGTCTTCTAAATGAATAAATGTAAATGCAGACAAGCACATAGGCTGCATAGGCTTATCTGTTCTAGACATGGTCATACACATACACAGTGTGCGTTTGAACACATACATCCGAATGTATGAACAGTGTGCGTGTAACAGTGTGCGTTTGAACACATACATTCTGATCTGATCACCATGGCAACTAAGCAAATTCCAAAAAAGAAAAAAAAAAAAATAATAATAATAATAATAATAATAAGGGAAGATTAATCCTCAGGTCATGTGTGTATGCTCCCTGAAGTATGCTTTCTCGACAGCACGCTCCCTGATGAATCACTCAGGACCAGACAGAAACACACCGTCAACGCATCTGGTCATCATATTGTGACTAAACAATGAGCAGGACACATCTGTTTTCACTGAACCACAAGGGAAAAACCAGGTGCAGAACAACGCTGTTTTCTACACACCGTTACAGAGCTCAAGGCCAACAGCGGGCAACACGGAGCAAAATGGAAGAATGACTGACAGTGTGGAAATGATTAACACATGGTTTCTGCATGGCTTTCACACTGAAATGTGCCAGTAAAAATAAATATATAAAAAGTAGGACGCTATTTCTGAAAGTTAGAAAGCTTTAACACGGCTTTAAAAACAACAAAAAAAGTCAAATAAGGGGTTCTCATTACACTGTTTTACAATCCATATACACATCATCTCATTTCACTGTGAATAGAGTGCAGAACAATATCATCTAAACGGCGTCTAATCTAATACAATCTAATTGCACTTTTTCATGCAAGATATTTTTTTATCCTGCCCGTACACTTGAATGTTGGAGCTAAAAATGATAACCTGAATCCTCTATAATCTAAGCAAAGCACAAATCAGTTCCCTTTAATGTTCTCAATTGCAAAATCTCATTTTAATGAGCTCCAACCAAGTGCCCTAGCGGTCATTGACTCCGTCAATCATAATTCAACACACACACACGACTGACGAGTCAGTTCACCTGCACAACAAGGGTTGCTCCAAAATGCTGGATGAGCTGCGTTACATTAAAAGCTCCCATACAATTCCCACGGAGCTCCCACGCAGGCTGCATCCTGTCTTACTTTTAAACACACACGAGCCGTGAAATAAAGGGCTGCAGGACGGATGGACAGACGTACTCGTTTAGTCCATCCATCTTTAACCGCTTACTCCTTTTCAGGGACACGGGGGAACCTGGAGCCTATCCCAGGGAGCATCGGGCACAAGGCGGGGTACACCCTGGACAGGGTGCCAGTCCATCACAGGGCACAATCACATACACATTCATACACTACGGACACTTTAGACACACCAATCAGCCTAACATGCATGTCTTTGGACTGGGGGAGGAAACCGGAGGACCCGGAGGAAACCCCCGACACACGGGGAGAACATGCAAACTCCGCACACACATGGCCCTGGCGGGACTCGAACCCCGGACCCTGGAGGTGTGAGGCGGACGTGCTAACCAATAAGCTAATAACTGGAACAAATGAGGATACCTGTGGACACAAACGTGGACACGCCTAGAGCACTTATCAGACTCTCAACTATCAGATTCATGTAAACAAAAACTAACATGGCCACTTGGGATAAGGCTGCACAAGATCTCATTCATTATTCATTTATTATGATATTGCAGCAGGTTGGTATATGAATAAAGAAGTTCTAAGATGACGTATTGGTCTAGATCAATAGAATTCCAGAGGAGTGCTGATGTGGGTGATGGGATACAAAATTCAGCCCAAAAAAAAAAAAAAAGTTTAAGGTGCAAACAAGATAAAACAATGCTTAACTCTTCATATCAGCTTTCCAGCGTTGTCCTGAAGACATTATACGTCACACCGTTATGCAGTCTAATAAATAGAAGTATAGAAGGAAGAAGTGATCCATATCGCAGCACGAGAAACGGCCCAAACGACTGAATTGATTAGAAATAAAGTTCAACTCCCCCGAGTGTCCCTCCTCCTACCTTCCAGTGTGACCACACGGCCGGCTCTCTTTAAGCTCTGCACAGCCTCATCGTGCGTGGCGTCACGCAGGTTCACGCCGTTCACACACAGGATCGCGTCTCCCACGTAAAGCGCGTGCGTCTGGTCGGCGGCTAGCCCCTTGAAGATCTTGCTGATGAGTATCGGCATCTTGTTCTCCTTCCCTCCTTTGATGCTGATGCCCAGGCCGCCCACGTCCTGCTTCACGACCTTTACGCACCGCTTCCTGTTGGCGATAGCCTCAGGCACGCGCTCGGGTGAATCTGTCCCAGCTGTCCTCGCACCGGTCTCGGGACTGTCAGGACTCGCACGCGAGCCGTCAGTTACACCGTTCATGTCGCCGCTTCCGGCCGCGTCCTCGCAGCTAAGCGCGAGCGCGTCGTCACTCAGCTCAGCCAGCACTCGGTGCCATCGCTCCCGCACCAGCACTTCCAAAAATCCACTTTTCTGCACGCGCATGCCGGAAGCCGCCGACGCTACCGCCATCTTTGGAGCATATCTGATGATAAAACCACGGCGCTGTTGGAGTTTTCACGCACGCGGGACTTTGTCCTCGCACCAAACTCACGAGCGCTTTCGGAAAGTTCCAGCGCGCCTCTGGTGCATACTTTCCGGAGCGTTTCTCCAGTCCGACACACACACCATATCCGTGTTGGGTGGAGCAGCTTTTTCTTTTTTTATGGGATGTGTCCTATGGGCCTGAGCGAGCTGTGGGAGCGCGCGAGGCATGTACGAGTCCCTCTCCGGAAATGTAAATACATGAATGCGGTCCCTTACATGAAAGCTTTTTTTTTTTTTCTCCCAGCAGTGACGGACGATTCACAACGGAGTCGGTTCTTTGTATACGACTCTCATGTGAGTCGATTCGGAAACATGAACGTACCGAGTCATGTACTTTTATGTTTTTATTTGTTGTTACACTTTGTGGCGTGTGGTCTATCTATATCATGGGCGTAACCACGCATTCTTTGGGGGGTGATCCAACCAATGTTGATGGAATACCAATCCCCCCCCAAATTTACAGTACAAAATATTATGTCCCCATTTAATGAACCCTCCCAAAGGATCTGTCTTTTCTTCATCTATTCTATTTATTTATGTCTATTCCCTTTTTAATATATTTCTATTTGTTAAGGAAAATAGGTGTTCGCCCTCCTCCAGTTGTACACATGGTTGCGCCCAAACTCAACACAAGTTTGTTGGTATATTTTAGCAGCTCAGTCTGTAAGAAATGGAGACAGCAGACAAGTAGATAGATAGATAGATAGATAGATAGATAGATAGATAGATAGATAGATAGATAGATAGATAGATAGATACTTTATTGATCTCCCAGGGGGAAATTCGAGAGTAGAAAAGTGCAGCAAAACATACGAGCTTTTATTCACACAGTAAGTAACTAGATACCTAAACAGTACTTGACCTTATCTTCTTCTATCTATCTATCACCGATTAGTCGAGACCGACCGTCGGTCACTTTATGGCCCACGCATGTCATCAACGCGAACCACAAAGCATGTCGGCAGAAGTAGTGGGGTAGTTTGCCAGTGCTTTCCCCACCCCTCCCCATTTATCCGGGCTTGGGACCGGCTGCTGCCAGTCACACGGCTGGGTACACACACTCACCCATTCATACACTACGGACACTTTAGACACGCCAATCAGCCTACCATGCATGTCTTTGGACTGGGGGAGGAAACCGAAGGACCC
>JAFFST010054289.1:46570-56857 GCA_022414735.1 Noturus placidus
CACACACATGGCCCCGACGGGACTCGAACCCTGGAGGTGTGAGGCGAACGTGCTAACCACTAAGCCACCGCGCGCCCCGTTCGAAATATCCAATAAATTTCATTCCACTTCATCATTGTGTCCCACCTGTTGTTGATTCTTCACAAAAAATTACAGTTTTATATCTTTATGTTTGAGGCCTGAAATGTGGCAAAAGGTCGAACTGTTCAAGGGGGCCGAATACTTTCGTAAGGCACTGTATGTTGTTTTTGTGCCATGCTTCTGATGTTTTTCTCAACATCTGTTACTTCCACTATTAGTGAGAAAATTCAATGTACACTCACTGGCCATTGAATGGGAACCTGAACCTGAACATTAATGCAATGTTATATCAGCCAGTGAGGTGCTAGAAGTACAACACATGAAATCATTCAGATACAAGTAAAAATATTCACTGGTGCCAGACACTCTGGTTTTGAGTGTTTCAGAAGCTGCTAATCTCCTGAGAGCTTTATGCAAATCAGAAGCTAGAGTTTACATTGAATGGTTTGATAAACAATGAACACTCAGTGAGTAGCTATTCTGCATGTAAAAATGGCTTATTAATGAGTCAGAGGAGAATGGTCAGGCTGTTTTGAGCTGACAAGAAGACTATGGTAACTCAAATAACCACTCTGGGAACGGTTGGATGGATGGTCTACAATAGTTCCACTCCTGTCAGCCCAGAACAGTAATCTGAGGTTACAGTGGACACAGGTTTACTGAAACTAGACAGATGCAGATTGTAAAAAAAACATCTGGTCTTTTTTAATCTTCACATGTCCAGTTTTGGTGACAGTGAGGGTTATACTGGTATAAACATTAACTGAAACCCTTGTTACAGGTTAGGTTACAGGTTTTCCATTTAAAGTGGCCAGTGAGTCTGTATATATATATATATATATATATATATATATATATATATATATATATATATATATATATATATTTCCCAAGAGCCAGCTTGAACGGTTGGAAATACCTACACTTCAACTACAACCTTGATAGCTAATTCAAACGCACCCATATGTCACTGTATGAATTACACCCTGGCTAATGGTACACATTACTTTGTGTGTGCATGAGCTCACGTACCGACCTTTGGGACACAGGGATTTAGGCTGCACATCTGTAGGACATCAGTGTGTAGAGGCATCAGGGTGCACACAGAATAAAGCACACACCAACACACACTCACATACGTACTCTTACTTTTCCATTAGCTCACCAGCTCCTGCTTTGGCTAGAGCAGACTAAACGGAGAGGGAGGGGGAATTCACGAGACGTGTGCCCTCACTGCTCTCCACAAAGATACCCATTGTAACTATTCACATTCTGTTTAACCTCTGCAAGGCTTGTGAAGTTAGGAAAGGAAATAACAGAGTAATGACCACACCAGCCTGAAATAATTGGTGTCAACAAATGTAGCCTATCAAACAAGTACTGCTTATACAGAAGGAAAGATGAAAATGGACAAAATGGCATGCAAAACTGTGATTGGGAATCCGTAAAAACAAAAAAAACTTTAGCCATGCACTTAAAGATTATCACCTAGTAACAACAGATGTTATTGTGTATACAAAGAGGTTGTCTATTGCAGGGTGTCAGAAGGGGGTTTGTTGTTTGACCACCCAGTGTGTGTATGTGTGACATTGGAGTGGCTGCAGAGGCTATGAGAAAGGACTCACACTGTGCTAATGGACCACAAAGAAAAGTGTGTCAGAGCAAGATCAGAGAATCAACTATGTGTAAGGATGGTGAGTGCTGGCTGAGAAGTTCCAGCAGGGCGGCTTAGATGGCTGCTTTCTGATACTCCCCCTTCTCTCTGCTAATTCATAAGGCAGCATGAGCCAGGGCTCAGCTAGAACAGCTGTTTCTCTACAATAACCATCCCCTCCTCTCTGTCTGTCTGCCTCTCTTTGGCACTCTCCTTTACAACGCCCATCCTTTCCTCCTCAAATCTCTCCCACCCTCTCCCCCAATTTGTTTCTCCCTGGCCTCTGTCCATTTCTTCCTCTTTCCAGATTTACTAATCACAGATAAATGCTTTAGATTGTTTGACCTTGCAAAAGGGATGAAAGCGCTTCTCTCCTCCCATGTCTATATTATGGCTGCATAGATCACACTTTATTTTGATGCTCTTTTGACCCCATCACTGTGGGTGTTCGCTAATGATCCCTGAGCCCACAATGAGCAGGGTCCTTTAGAGAACACACATGCAGAGTGATGGGTTTTGTGAATTAGTGGCTCTGTCACTAAAAGGAGTACTGCAACACAGAAAGTATGTCAGGATTCAGCATTTATTTTCGTAACACCTACTCTTTCCTCTCATCGTCTTTAGTCTCACTGCTGTGAAGGGTAAGGTTTCTGTATGCAGTCTTGCTCGCTAGACAAATTTCTTTGATGTCTTTCCACTAAATGGGTGGATACACCTTCCAGACAACACCAATTAAATTTTGCTCTGATATCCCCAAACATCTTTTATTTTCAGAGGTGCATATGGACGCCGCATCAGCTAAGGTTTTAGTTTCTTGGCTAGTAAGCTGTAGAATAAGCTCTAAATCTATGAACAAGACCTGGGAAGAATTACATATTGTGAAACGTAAATAACTTTTCCAAAAGCTGTTCATTTTTCCTAGTGGAAAACCTTTATAGTATGTTAAAAGAATTGTAATTGTAAAAATGTTGCAAATAAGTCTAAATAAGAATCTATAGAGTGACAGCAGTGTATTATAGTTACAGCATGCAATAAGTAAGAGAAATAATAAGCAAGCAAAAGTACTGAGAAATTATATTTAAGTGAAAATATAAACAATGTGTCAGAAGTGGTTAGCACGTTTGCCTCGCACCTCTGGAGGTTCAAATCCTGCCTCTGCACTGTGTGCATGGAGTTTGCATGTTCTCCCTGTGCTTCAGGGGTTTTCTTTAGATACTCCAGTTTCCTCTCCCAGTTAAAGACAAGTGTTGTTGGCATTTCCAAATTGTCCATAGTGTGTGAATGTGTGTGTGTGATTGTGCCTTTCTAGGGTGTCCCCTGCCTTGTGCCCCAAGTCCCCTGGGATAGGCTCCAGGCTTACCATGACCCTGTGTGGGATAAGTGGTATGGAAAATGGATGGATGAATAGAACTATCCTTATTACTTATCTAACTGTATACTTATCTAACTGGTCATATGCATGACTAACACTACATAGTTTGCTAATGATCTGCATCAATCTGAACATAATGAGTTTACCATTAACTACAATTTGACTTGCTGCCCAGCCAATTTTTGTTATTTACTGGAATCAATGCTAGTCTAACCCGGCATTAGTAAAGACAACAGGCTAAATTACTTAAATATATCCAGTTAATGTAAAAAAAAAAAAAATAAATAAAAAAAACATGCATTTTTCCAATTAGCATTGGCATGTTTCTTGATCAGATGCTTTAAACTGAAATGTAAATAAAATAGGCAGGAGCCCATTCTATTGATCAATAGCGTACAGTCATTGGATAGATGATAAAAGAAGAGATCTTTGAGATTTGAAACAAGAACTTTGGAGGCCAAATAAAAATTTATTCCATTTCAATAATATGTAAGATATAGAAAATGGCAAAATAATGCTTAATTCAATTACTCAAATACTTTTCATCCCTGATAATAAGAGTATGTTATAAGAAATATCTTTTACAAATCATTAGTTTTTTTTAAATAAATCTTTAGTTTTACAACATCACACAGTATAACACTGCAAAACAGTGATTCATTCTTTCTTCTTCAGTAACTACTTTATCCTGGACAGGGTTGCAGGGGGGATCCAGTGGCTATCCCAGAATATGAGAAACAGTGGGTGCAAACCAGTAAAAACCCCAGCACCAAATACAGTACACTATATACAGCTGAACATGAAGACATAAGGGTTTCGCTGTAAATATGTTTTATACTGTGCAGTGAATGGAGAGGTGAGTCTTTTCTGAAACTGAAGCCTTTATGTGTGATTTATAGATGAACCACACACCTTGACCTGTGAAATGAAATTATTTATTAGAGTACACTTGGGTGCTATTACTTTTACTCTGCATTTTAATGAAACCATATGGAATTGTGGACTCATATTGGACGCATATATCCATCTGCATATACCATATACTATATATTTCACCTGGAATCATATAATTTCAATGTCAGCGCTACAGGCTTATGCAGCTGTACGGCTCTTCCAGCAAGTCTTTCGAAGACTATCATGATAATGACTCAGAAGCACTTCGTAATAATATTGATGTTACTAAATCTCTCCTACTTTCTTACTTCCAGATCTTGTTTATATGAGCTACTATCTCTCTCTGAAAAGCAAGCACCGTCTCATATCAGTCAGGAGTGTCCAGACTTCTCTTTCTCTGTCCTTATTGGTGTGGTCAGTACAGAACAGCTGTTCCTCTTTTCCTTTTAATGAATGCATAGGTCATGTATAGTGTTGCATGGAGAGTCAATTTATGTCTCTGTTATATTTAAGGAAAATACAAGATGCAAATCACCTCCACATCACGTGAACATTACTGTCAATTAATGTAAAGTTCTGTAGCTTTCTAGACTATAATCTTTATTAACGTTCTATACACAAAAAAGTAAGGCAACTATTGTTATGCCCAGAACTGTTAACGTTCCTGCAAATTGATGAAGTGTTGTCTCAATTTTCTGTAGTCATTTTTGTGCTCAATATGATAATACAGCGACGCAATAATGGGGCACTTAGCTATTTGAATAAAATGTCAACAATACTCATATGCCTATTTATATGCCAGGTGCATAGTAAATACAATGGACTATCACTCAGTGGATTATCATGTGCAGGGAAACAAACAGTGCTATTCAGTGTAGAAAACAACACAAATAACTAAATGGATCACTTAGAATATATGCTTGCATTTCAGTGTTGTTAAAAAATAGCCACAACATAATAAATACACTTTATTTAGTGTGTCATTATTTATAATTATAATTAGTATTCTGTGTGTAATGTTGAATCTGGTGCTTTCAAAGGACATCTTGTATACTGTATGTGTGTTGGAAGAAGGATTTATTAGCACTAAAATGGTGGGTGCTGGAATATTTTTGGCTTCTTCTTTGTCGGGTAAGACAGTTTTGTACTCGAGCACCATCAAGTCGTAGCTTTATGTAACTTCAGCACGTGAACAAAAGTGCAAATCTCACTGGTTGGCCAGTTTTTGACGCGGCGCATCAAAAAAACCAACAAACCCCTCGACTTTAAAAACATTTTGATGCTTTAACGCCACATGCTTTACGCCTGGGTGTGAACACTCTCATTGGCAGCCACAGGCGTTAAACTGATTGTTTTTTGCTCTACAAAAATCGTGCGAGGTTAAATAATTCTGCTTGATAGTCTTTTCATAACCTCTGGGTTATGACCTCACCCCCTTCTGTTTCTCCTCCTTCTCATTAGAACTGATAGCACTGGATATTTAATTGCACAGATGTTTCTTGGTGGTCATATAAAGGTCCCTAGGTCTCTGTAGAGACTTTACATAACATGTTTGATGGGTGTCTCTAGAATAAGCCATGAAAATATCCAGTTTCATGACGTGTTCTATGAACGAACACAGCAAAATGATTTTAGGGTAGTAAAATAAGCAGAATCAGTAATATTAAATGCCAGCTGAAACCAATGTGACAGATGTTTGAACCTAAATAACCCTTACCTATGTAAGAAATAGTTAATATGTCTTGTTGATGTGACATATGCTGACTGTGATGTATGCACCAGAAGGTTGGATATAACTGTTTGCCACTTTGTCTGGCTTCGTTTGCCTGTTTTTGCACCTTAGAACTTTAACATCCATCAGAGGGCAGCACCCATCACATGCCCTCCCTTTGGCTAGTATCAACAATGTGTCCTCTATTACAAAATGTATGTGTACCAGAGGGTGGGAGCTCAATATTCCAGACTGTGTAGTGGCTCACTGGCAATTGGCTCCATCATTCCTGCTGTCCCACAAAAATTTCCTCTGCAACAGAGACACAGTGTGCATGCTACAACAACCTTCCTGTCTGCAGGCTCCACGCCGAACAACATCCAACACCCGCTCATCCTGATTTCCCACCAACAGATGGAGCAGCTCTTGTGTCCTCATGCATCTCAAAATAAGCCCCTCCTCACACACACACACTCTAGTGACATCATTGCTGCACCACACCTTACTGCATACTTGCTTTGCATTTCGTAGTGGCGCATGCCGCAAGACCGTTGAGTATGAAAGAATGGTTTGTGTCCAGACCTTAGCCACTTGAGGTCATTTTTGGTAGTAAAGTCATGTATTGATTTCCATCTGTGGGTGGAAAATGGCCAGATGGGTAATAACTGCTTAAGTTCCTGCTCTGCTTGAGTGTTGTGGCATTGTGTGAAGCAGAATAATCACTAGCAAGTGTTTGGTGTGTAAAAGGAATCCCTTCTTCAAATAAAACCTGTTCTCTCAGCTGATGATCACCTCCACTTCCTGGCTTAAAGGCTGTGCAAAGCTCGCACACAATGGCTCGTAGTGGTTTTGTGGAAGCGGGGTATGTGTAGAAAGAACACTTCAAAAGTGTAGTTCTCAATCATTCAAATTAGGCCTAGAGACTCTAGAATAGACTATTGGCGGAAATGCAAATTTGGGACAGCTGTTAAACTGTGGCATTTTTTCCACCGTCATATTCAGACCATTTAAATGAAAAGTGACAAATGATGAGACAGGTTTATTCACAATTTTTATATTACATGTTAAATGTCACCCTGGAATCTACTGACATTATAAGGATTTTTTTGAATGGAGTGTAATCTGGAAAGTTTCCTTGATTACTCTTAAGAGAGAAAATACACTAATTCCCAATTACCACCACTTTCCCCAAAACAGACTATTACACACATCTTCTTTGTTTGAGGCATTTTAGGCTTCTTAGTCTGACTTGAGTTTTTCCTTTCACAAAATTAGAAAATGAACCATCCTTACAAAGGATGCTCTGAAAAATGACAGAATGCACAGAATGCAAAGAGCCACTACATCATTTTCTGTCAATATGCAGACATGCTCAAAACAAAACTCTTTGCAAAATGAAAGTTTGTAATATAGAAAGGGACACCTGCAAATGCATATCAAATTTGTCGTTCTAAGTGATGCAATTCATACAAGCCCTGATGTGAACCTAGCACTTATCATCCAATACCTATAATCATGATGCCAGATCATTTAGAGCATATACAGCTACAAAGTACAGCTTTTGTGTACAAAGACACACAGTGACTCATTAAAATCTGGCGAGGAAAATCGACAACAATTAAGACCATCTGGATTCATAGAAAAGAATCAAGCAATATTGTGAAACCTTCAATCCTTCCCAAACATTTGGCATTTTCTGTTTAATCAGTCTGTAATATACATGTTTTTGGCCTGCAATGTTTATCAGTACGAGTGATTATCAGTATATAGTGAAATAGTTATTCTCACACACTAAAGAGAATTATCAATTTACATTATCATGAATTTGCTGTAGAATATTTTAAACCCATACCTATGCATAACATACATACGTTTTGAATAATGCTTGAGATGTAATCATTATACTGTGTGTCCAAAAAGTCTGCATACATATGGGAAATTGACACTTTTTAGCAAAATGTCTTCCAAAAATTTCTCTTACTTAGTTTATATTATATATATTTTACAAATAGCCTTTAAGAGTGCCTTTGACAAAACAAGAAATCATTCTCACGGTTGGATCGGGAAGCTGTCGAAAGGTTGCGATGGACTTTAATTGGAAGCATGGCGAGCCCATCACACACACAACACTGTTGCCAAAATAAATTAACAAATTTAAAAAGACTGGAAGTGTTGCAGAACAACCGAGAAGTGGACGTCCACAAACATCCACTGATTAACACACAACCGATGTGGTGCTGGAAAACATAGTCCCCTATGTACAGTATAGAGACTTTTGGGACACCCTTTAGTCCAATAGCAGTTCATTTTTTAATAATGTCCATGGCTACCAAACCAAAAAAACACTTTTCAAACTCCCTGTAAAATTGTCTATAATGCCTCAGCAGTTTTCTAGGAAAGAGGCCCTCTCTCATACGCACATGTTCAAGGAGGGGTTTACAACCCTTAAAGACTTTTTTTGTTCTTCCCCAACAGTACAGCAGTGCGAAAGCAATTGGAATGATTTGCGTAAGTAGAGAACCAAGGCGAGTCCGGAGAGTGTTGTACAGCTGCATATCCCTATACGCCCTTAAACTGATGAGGCAATGACCAGAATGACAGCAGACGAGCCTCTCATAAGAGCTGCTGTCTTCCAGTAGCCTTTACTGCACAGCATCTGAAAAAGCACTCTGTGATAACTCCAACACTTGTAGACCAACATGCTTTTGTAATCAGCCTTTAAACGAAATAGTCTGCTCTAAGGTCCGAGTGCAGAATTATATGGGTGGGATGTTAGTACTAATAACTTCAGAAGAGAGCTGTTTTTTCACATTATGTGCATGCTAGATTATCACTGAACCTGTTCTGTATGTGTTTTCTATTTTGTGTCCAATTCTCGTTTAGCCAAAATGATGCAAAAGTCCAATGTCACACTCAATCGCCTGGGATTGCGCATTAGATCATGTGTTTTGAATCAGATACATTTATCCCCACACAAAATCTGTGCAAGAGGAGTGTAGCATGTTTGTCGGATATGGGTACGAGGTCACATGCTGTGTGGCAAGCAGTGGGATTATAAGAGTGAGGAGCGTAGAATGAATCTGGCAGAGGAGCTGGTGGAACAGACGGCTGTTCTTCACACTGCATGAAGGCTCAGTTATGTCCTGAGCCCTATGCAGGAAGTCCCCGTGCTTGTGCAGCATCCGGACCGGAGAGAAGTCCCACGGGGTAATCTCAGCCCAGCTGTAAATTAGAAGCTTGTAGCATTCTCAGCCTTACACACTGAATGGAAGAAGATGTTACTTTGTCTTTGCTTGGCACAGTAGGCCTAGCACATTACGGGTCTAAACAAGGCATTGTAAAGAGCTTGTAATCAAATCATTCTTTAGACATGAAAGGCTTAAATGTCATTGATGTTATATGACAAATTTGCAAACGCCAGCCAGCACTCTGCACTATGCAGACATTTGTTTTCTTTTGGTCATGAGAATTCAGTTTGGCAGGAATTTCTACTCACAAGCTAGCTGAGATGTGTATTTTACTCCTGCATTTCCTCCAGAACTGTATCTGGCTCTATTCCTCACATAGATCCTTGGACAATGTTTATAACATGTGGCTCTGGGTTGTTAGGCAAATAAAAAATAAAAAAATTGAAAGATTCATTTAGGTTGACAATGAAATTGCATTTGTGAATACACAATGCATCAGAAATGAAAGTACTATGAAAATATATACATGCGTTTTTATGTTTCAGCAAAATTAATTCTGCACATAAGAATGACTCATGACTGCTTATTATTTATCAAACAAGCAGAACTGTTCAAACAAACAGACTACATTAAATGCACATTTCAAGGGAGCGAGAGAGAGAGAGAGATAGAGAGAGAGAGAGACAGAGAGAGAGTGTGTGTGTGTGTGTGTGTGTGTGTGTGTGTGTGTGTGTGTGTGTGTGTTTCATAAAATAAAATAATTTAATTATTTTGCTTGTTGTGTGAATAATAATATATAGTATTATTATGTATGGCGAATCTGTGCTTAAAATTCTCAGAAAATATTTTGTATCAGTGTATATCAGTGTATTGTCTGAAAAATTCACATTTTTAAAAAGTGTGACATTATGACACTGAAGCTACAGTACAAGAATCAAATTTGGTTTGGAAAAGTTATAGAATATTAGTGTAAATTATCACGGAGGGGGGTGGGGGTGTTGCAGTCTCAGGTTAATCTTCAGGGGAGATCTTCTGTGTTTAGTCCTGACCCCTGACAGAGAAGGATAGGCCTTTTCTCTGAGAGGCATTGTGAGTTTTACATGCAGGCTGAGGTATTGCAGCTTTCCAGGCTCACTTGCAGGACCACAGCAGGAGTTTACTATGAATTTCGTCTAGAAATGGACTAAAAAGTAAGAGGCAGAATACTTAAGAGGCAGAATACACTCTCCCTGCCCAAGCCTCCTTTTACATAATCTTGTACAGTAAAGACCATTCACCCAACAGGCACATTTTAATTAATTAATTAATTAAATAAATTATTTTGAAACGTGAGGTTGTTCTTTTTCAGAAACAGAAGTTTGTCTAGACACTTACAGTGGGGGGGGGG
>JAFFST010054289.1:62479-87711 GCA_022414735.1 Noturus placidus
CCTGAAATGTGGCAAAAGGTCGAACAGTTCAAGGGGGCTGAATACTTTCGCAAGGCACTGTATTTGCATCTTCCCCGTGTTTAATGTCACCACTGTCACGTTCATCATTTACTTATTTACTTACTGAAATATTTGCAAATTTCCAAAATAACAAACAAACAAACAGAAATACTGACATTACACGCACATCCTGTGGCGTATTATACACCACAGGATGTGCGTGTGACGTCAGTATTTCTGTGGTATTGTAACAAAGTACAAAATATTAGGAGGTAATTCCCGACCACACATGGCAGCCCCAGACCCCCTAGCACTATATAAAGGAGGATGATGATGTCATCATTGGGGGTAAAGGGCCTGATGACGTTAGATGACATGGGGGGGGAGGGGGGGTTTAAAAATGGCTGAAAATTTGATGACGTAATATATGGACGACCCCTATATGGTAGAGTGGCCACCTGGAAGCCACTCCTCAGTAAAAGGCACATGACAGCCTGCCTGGAGTTTGCCAAAAGGCACCTGAAGGACTCTCAGACAATGATGAAACAAAGACTGAACTCTTTGGACTGAATGGCAAGCATCATGTCTGGAGATAACCAGGCACCAGTCATCACTTGGCCAATACCATCCCTACAGTAAAGCATTCTGGTGACTGCATCATGCTGTGGGGATGTTTTTCAGTGGCAGGAACTGGGAGACTAGTCAGGATCGAGGGAAAGATGAATGCAGCAATGTACAGAGATGAAAACCTGCTCCAGAGAGCTCTGGATCTCAGACTGGGGTGAAGGTTTATCTTCCAACAGGACAATGACACTAATCACACACCCAAGATAACAAAGGAGTGGCTACAGGACAATTCTGTGAATGTCCTTGAGTGGCCCAGCCAAGACTTGAACCCAATTGAACATCTCTGGAGAGATCTGAAAATGGCTGTGCACCGACGCTCCCCATCCAACCTGATGGAGCTTGAGAGGTCATGCAAAGAAGAATGGGAAAACTGCCCAAAAATAGGTGTCTGAAGCTTGTAGCATCATACTCAAAAAGAAACACAGTGTTCCCTTTATTTTTTTTGAGCAGTGTATATATTATGCATTGTGAGCATTAGACTAAGAAGCTTTTGCACTGAACTCTGTGTGTTGGTGTGAACTTCTTCCTGAATTCAGAAGAGAAAATCAGACAGAGCAGGGTTCACATTTTGGTTTCTGGTATCAGACAAGCACATTTAAATTCTTGCTTTGCTTTCCCTGACCACTTCCACTCCGAGTCCTGTACTACCTGAGCTGCTTGTAAAAGTCTCGACGTGCAGACCGTGTGCTTGAAAAGATTATAAATGTTCTAGGAAAGGGATTCTGCTGGATACTGAATTAGAGAGCGTCCTAAATGTAGCAGCTTCCAGCTACATGTGCTACTTGTGGACACATTTTGGTAGTTTTGTTTTAACTTTTGTTTCTTTCAATAAGATAATTAATAAAAATGTGGGTTTATTCATGGATACTTGGACAGAATCACCCAATTTTAAAGGCTAATGTAAGTAATTCATACATGGTTCCGGATATGTAAGCAATAGATCACGCCAGGACACACATTAGGAAATAGTAAATCAGTAGAATGGTGTGACATGACCTGAAATGAAGCAAATCCTCAATCAAACCTGCAATTTTTTCCCCCATAATAGCACATCATGAAGAGTTTTGTTCTTTTTATACCACAGCAATTTGCCAACAATTGTTTAAAAACATTTATTAATTTATTAAAGAATGAGTTGTTATACTTTTTATATTTATATATTTCATGTTGTGGAACATTTGCAAATTAATTCCTGTTAGCTTCTTCCTAGTTTTTTCTTTCAAAGTTTTTTTGAAACCCAAAAAAAAAACAACAACAACAACAAAAAAAAGTCACTTAATACCAAGAAACTGTTATAAATGTGCAAAATTCCTCTGTCTGGAAGACTTTCCCATGTTGGAAGACTTAAAGGAACAGTTTTACCTCTGACTGTCCATAGTCCTGACATGTTACAGTCTTTCCAAAACTGCTATATAAACACCTCACGAAAACTTTTCAACAATTACACAGACAGCTTAAATCTGTTTTTATGTGGAGTTGTTGCTGTACAAGTTCATGTGTAAGATGTTTCTATAGTAACAAAACATATTCTAATAAGCACGTTAATAAAAACCATGCAACCAGAGCTATTGTCAGAGCCATGCTGTTATAGAATCACTTCCTGATCAGAATCAGGCATTTAACAGCACTGTGTTATAAGAAAATGCCATCACATTTAATTCATGAGATGTTGATGTCTGGACCAAAGTTTTGGTTTTTCCCACCCCACCCTATTTGTGTATTGTAAACAAACTTCACCATGGTAAATCTTCTAATGCAGTGGGAGATAAAGTTCTCTGTTCTTCTCCTCGTCCCTATTTGTAATACACAGACTAACAGAGGAAATCCCCCTCATGCTGGCCAAATAGGTTATAATACTTTCTTCAAGAGAGCCTACTTTCTTCATCCATAAAGTCAAATTCTGTAATTCTAAAAAAATAAAATAAAATAAATAAATACCGATTGACCAAGTCAAATTATTTTATTAGAAAAACAAAATGAAATCAAAACAATGTTTAAAAAGGAAACAACAGAAAAAAAACTATGTATGCATAGTAAAATAATTTGGCACAAACACAAAGTGCTTTATAATAATACTGCCCACATAACATTTTGCATAATTAGATTACAAGAAAATACTTTCATAGTCAATTTTAAATTCCAGCCCTCAGTTGATATACTTACTCTTGAGCTTTGAAATTGTTTAAAAACCATGTCTGTAATTGAGTTTACAGTACAGTTCATTTGACATCACATCTAGTATTCAAATGTCTCATCAGCATCAGCTTTATTAGATACTTGTCAATAGGCTCATTTAAATCATAAATAATAAAAACACATCACATTGAAGAAAATGTCATGATGCTACCCAAAAGTATAGTCATGGCATTAGATTTTGGACATGTTTAGAAATCCACGTGTGTTTATCTGTGTGCAAATACTTTGTCTGAAATGTGATGGATCAGTCTTCGTAACAGTTGACAGGCCAGATACATGTACATAAATACAATAAATCGGGCACAAAAAATGAACCACAGAGCGTTAAAAAAATCTTATTTTTTTTATAAATATGCTGGTTTTCTTGTCAGGTAATACTTTTAAAATAACACAGGTTAGTCTTCTTCCTTGTAAATCACTTGTTTCTAGAATTGCATTTTATTGCGATCAATGCAAACACGAAACCCAGCTTCACATTTTTTTTGGTCAGATGCACAATTCATTGTAATAACAGTTAAATGCACAATGCATTTTCTCATATATTTTTAACTGAAAATAAAGAATCTTTCTTGGCTAAGCAAAAATAAACTTGTCTATATAAAAGGAAAAGAAATACAATATGAAAGTACAAAATACAGCATGCCCAACACATTCTGTTTGGCCTTCATTAAAAAAAAAAGGTTTACATTTATATTTATATATATATAAAAAACAAGGTTTAAAAAAAAAAAACAATAAATTATTTTAAAAGAATGAGCCTTGACTGCATCCCAGTCAATCACACAATGCAAACGTAACCACTGAGGTATTTGTTCATTGAGTCCTTTGTCAAGCATTATGTCTGATGAAAGAGAGAAAGATATAAAAGTGCATAGAAAATAAACAGTTTCATGGACGAGAAGGAAAAGAAAGTTTAGTTGGTGGTTTTTGATATAAAAAGTATAAAAGTAACAGTCTAAAATCAACTATTTGAAACTTGTTTAGGGTTTTTGGTGTTTCCTTATTAATGTCAAAGAAATGTCCTTGGAATCAAGTCACAGCAGCAATAGTAGCTCTCTTTGATAGTCACCATAGAGTAATTTTTGTCACCTATTGAGAACCAATAGCAGAACATTCTGTTCACAATGTAAACTTTGAGATGGGAGGGACAACACAGTGAGAGACATTAGACATCAATCACCATGTCATACTGCTGATCTTTCTTCCTTTTGCCACACTTTGCTATAAGAACCATGTACAAAGTCAAAAAAACAGCCCAGTAGCTGGCATACACTATTGCACCTATTATTAAGACTATCTTCTCAGAATTTGGAAAAGGTTTTCGTGTCTCTTGGGCAATGGTATACAGGATGCCGATAAATAGAATTGTGAACCAGACTGAGATGGGGATGAGGCCAATGAAGTTTGTGACTACCGTCTTCCTCCCCGAAGTACCCCAGCCGGACTTGTTTATCGTGGCTATTGCGAACATCTTTGCTGGTAGAAGACTGGACATGTATAACACTGAGTAGAAAGACATGAAGACCATGACAATGTTGCCTCGCAAAAAGCCGGCAAACGAAGACTTGATGAGCGCTACAGCCTGTACAATCAGTAGGAAGAGAAAAATGTTCCAGATGCGACCATGGTAGAACAGCTGGATGGCCGTGGCGATAAGAAAGAAAGGGAAGAAGCCAGTTATAACTGCCTCGTAGGTCATCCACAGATGGTGTTTGTGGAACCACATAGAGTTGTAGAGCCACTCTCTGAAGTATGACTTGCTCCAGCGTGTCTGCTGATTGAGCCAGCGCAGGTATGTGATTGGAGTCTCAGTCAGGCACTTGGAGCGTGCTGTGTATTTAGTAGCATAGCCAAGGCTGAGCACACGATTTGTGAGATGTCGGTCATCACCAAAGCTGCAATGGCTGCCCATGAACGTCTGATTGTACCAGTCCTCCAGAAACTCATGGAGAAGAGAGTTCCTGTACATTCCCAACGGGCCGCTGATACACTGCACACAACCGAAGTAGGACTGGCAGGCTCGCTCAATGTTAAAGGCCATCCAGTAGCGCACGCTGCTCAGGAAGGACACCCATGATTCGTATTTGTTCAGAATCTACAGGGACAAACAAAGTCACACATGTAAGTAAAGATACCGGTACCTAGTTCTGATTTAGTAGAATTGCTATACAAGTATACTGATTATACTTCACATATGGAAATACAGTACATGGAAATCAAACAGGGACAGAAGGAAACCTGTGGACTGAGAATCATAAGACCACTCTGTATGGGATGCTCATTAATATACATATCAGAGTACTCAGAAAAAAAAAGTTCCAGATGTGTGTCTACAGATGTTTTTTATGACCAAGAGAAGCCATTAAACATAATCCACCCACTATCATTTTACAACTACAACAACCATGAACAAAAAAATCCTCATCAGCATTAGAATGTAGCAGAAAGTTGCTGAATTTAATTGTTTTATGCGATTTTATTTTATTTTAATCATTTCCGGTTATATATAATAAAATGGTAAACTCTGAGAAAACTTAGAACCCCTTCTTCAGTTGACCCTCTGGAGCACAGGTTCCCACCCCTAGTCCTAGGGGGACTATGTCATGCATATTTTAGTGTTTTCCCTGAGTGTGTTAGAGTAGGGAAAACACTCAAATCTGCAGGACAAGGGTTGGGAACCCATGCTCTGTATGAATCCTTATCACACAGTGTTTCCCAATGAGGAGAAATTCCAAGTGGAACCCTTTTTTGGAAGCTAAAATACCTTAATTATCAAATAACCATTAAAGAACCCCATGTTCTAAGAGAGTAGAGCAGCAAGTTGGTTGAGAAACCTCCATATACTTGTGTGTCCAATGCTAGCTGGTCAAAGCATGTTTACCTTAAGAGGTGCGGAATGTTCATACTGTAGAATTAAATTATACAGTAGACGTTTGAAAGACTAGGTACCTGTACATCTCCCCCAACTCCGCCCACCATGGGGTCTTCCTCTAGAACCTTTGCCATCTCCACTGAACAAGCAGGGTCCAGCATGGTGTCGGAGTCACACACCTGGAAACACAGAACAAACCATGCACACCTTTTAGAAACCACAAAAATTCGGAATATTCATACATAATATCATAAATCATCTTTTTTTAATGCATTTTCCTCATCAAAATAGTACCTTCTATCATAGCAGCCATTACATGTAGGATTCTATGGCAACCTGCACGCTAAGATTTTGCATCATATTGAGGTGTAAAATATCCACCGTGTAGTTGTACTACAAGGTGTTGAATCTGGTTCTGACTGATAGATGAATATGTACTTTACTGAGCCACAAGGGGAAATTTGGGACTCGTGTTGATTAATCATACTGCCTTTTTTTGTTTGTTACTTCTCTTATAAACCTTATACTTTCATGTTCTTGTTATCCTGTTACCATGGATGCTGATTAGTTTCACCTACACTTTATTAGCCCTGCCATGTTTGTGTACTTAAAGTGTGTTTTAGTGCACATGATGAATCTCATGTGTTGTTCCTTGTTACATTCTGAATTTCTCTGGTTTTGCCATTAGCCTGCTTATTTGGTCCTTCATTAAGGATACGTATCAGATGACCTTGGTTCCCTGTGTTTTATCCCCTGTACCGACTACAAATATTCTTAGCGAACACACTTTGAGAAGGTACTTGCATCCACCTCATTCCCACATACTTTTTAAAGAACATTTTAGCTGTTGTGTGACGTATGAACAGTTATATAGACGAAAAGTTTCATACAAGGTTAAAAACTGCTACTTTTTTTTTTTTTTTTTTTTACACTGATGGCTGCACTTTTCAAATATGAAGGTTATTTTTTGCAATCTTCGGCCTGCAGCTTTTCTGAAATTCACATATAGACAGATGTCCTTTGTATGCTGCCAAAAGACTCTCTTTCATGCCTTTATTAGGCATGATTAAATTTTTAGCCCAGAAAAAAAAAAAGACTCTACATGATTAGGCATGCAGGGGTATTGGTGTTTTGTTGATTCAGTTCTGAGCATTTCAAAACACTTAGCACTTAACACTCAGCCCTTTTCTCCACATCAAGATTTCACATTTCAAATATGCTAAATCACAGAAACAGGGTGGTGATATTGTGCTTTTAATAATATTACCCAGGTTTTACTTATTTTCCTTGTAAAAAAAATAAATAATAATAAATAAATAAATAAATAATAATAAAAAAAAGTAGAAATGCAGCCCATACAAAGGCATTAGTTACCAGGCCATCAGTTACTTCATTAAATCAATGTTTTTAAAAGCAGACTTTTTCTCTAACTTTGATGTCTTAAATGAACTCTCCAGCATTCAGGATTATAAAGCACGTACGCTAATCAATTAGAAAGCATTTGCCCACAGTCATTTTGAGCCTGTCCAAAGATGCAGTAATTACATGAAATCCACCATCTTATAACATACTGTCAAAGGAAAATGCTCTTTAACATCTGTCATTTACATTTATGGCATTTGGCAGACACCCTTATCCAGCGACTTACATGGATCTCATTTAGACACCTGAGCAGTTGAGGGTTAAGGGTCTTGCCCAAGGGCCCAACAGTGATAGCTTTGTAGTGGGGCTTGATCTCCTGACCTTCTGATCAGCAACGCAGAGCCTTTATAATTATAATAATTATAATAATAATTTAATAATTAATTTATCAATTTGTGTAGCGCTTTTTACAATGGTACATTGTCTCAAAGCAGCTTTACAGAAATATCATTTTACATTTACAAGCGACTTACTAATGAGAGCACATTCACACACCAATGGTAGCAGAGCTGAATGCAAGGTGCTAGCTTGCCATTGGGGGCAACTTAGGGTTCAGTGTCTTGCCCAAGGACACGTCGGCATGGGATCACCCGGGCCGGGATTCGGTTAGTGGATTAGTGGACAACCCGCTCTACCGACTGAGCCACAGCCGCCCTTTAACTACTGAGCTACCACTGCTCCTTCAATATATAAGATCAGTCCAAAATCCCTTAACTAGGAATTAAGCTGGAATCTGTCCTGAAATCAGTGGATATCATGTAGTAATCACTGGTGACTGGTCTCATTTCTGTCAGTTGGAAATGAGAAAAATGTCTTAATATGCATTTACTCTTCCTCTCTGAGAACGATGGTGTTTTTTCATTCCTCCGTCTTTCATTACTGAGACATCTAGATTTCTCTTAAACAATGGATGTGTGGTCAAAAATTAAGAGTGATATAACCCAGTGGTGCAATGAAAACACTGGGAGACCAACAATTGACTAT
Source organism: Noturus placidus (assembly GCA_022414735.1). Lineage (NCBI taxonomy): Eukaryota > Metazoa > Chordata > Actinopteri > Siluriformes > Ictaluridae > Noturus > Noturus placidus. The sequence continues at coordinate 70,581 of JAFFST010054289.1, forward strand.
CCTGCTGGAACTCAAAGTCAGATCATCTATCCAGACCCCACAGTTAGGGAAAAGCCCACTTTGGTAGTCAGCTATGACAGATTGGTGATATGCTAAATGCAATTATCCCTGTCCACATGGAGGTCAGGCATTTCATTAGAACCAGGTGGCAAGTTGACAAAATCATACCATTTATAAAAGTTTCCCAAGAGTCCCTGCCATGATTACCTGTGTAGGAAAGCAACAAGCTTGGCTTGCAAAAACAAGCAAATATATTCTTTCATTAGTCTGATTTCCCTGCTTAGTGAAATGGTTTTAGGAAGCCCTGCATCCAGAATAAGATGTTTGCTTCACTACAGTGGGTTTCCTTCAATAAAGATGTCTTCGTTTGATCTTTTCACATGAATTAACTTATGGCGTGTTTTTGTAATCCTGTAGAATTTCTTGGCATGCTAAAAAGATGTTCTTTAAAAAACGCTGAATGTTTAATAAAAAAAAATGAATGATGTGCTGTAAGGTCATTAAACTGTACTATGAATTTTGTACCATTAGTATTTCAATTGTAAATCATTCTGAAAAGACCAGAGGTGTGTAAATAACAGTTCATGCAGATCCCCAATGAAGAGCATCACTGTTAAATACACAGTCACTTCCCTTAGCCCCCCATACTACAAACATTACACTGGCACGTTTTTAAACATGCACAAAAGTTCCATTGTTTTCCACAAATGTCTTATTTAGCTTGGCAAGACCAAGTTAGTTCAGAGACTCACCTGCACATAGTCGACACTCTTCCCCAAGGCTTTGAAGGCTGTGTACATGACTTCCCTCTTTCCTCCCCACTTCTGCATAATGCACACACACTTATTGTTGAGCACAAGCTGAGTGACTTGCTGCAGGCTCTCTGTGTAGGACTCCTCGTTCTCGTCTGGCCCTAGGTGGTGGTAGTTATTTTTCCAGACATAGGTGGCTGCATTTTCCCGGCCCATTATGTCCCGAAAGATGTCCATCATGTAGCAGTCATCTTCGCTATTCCCATCGATCACCATAATGACCTTGATGTTTGGATAGGTGAGCCTCTTAACTGATATCAAACACTTTCTCAAGTAATTGGGGTCTTCCTGGTAGGCAGCGATGCAAAGTGCAAGTGATTTGTTGAGTTTCATTGGTGTCTCCATGGACCGCCGCATGGTTCTGTGTTCTAACAGCGCAAACAAACTCTGGATGATGAGGTGAATGACCAAAATGGCTCCGTAAAGACCAAAGGACAGGTAATTGCCTGTAGTCGTGAAGAACTGATAGCCCATGATGTAGGCAGTAGATATTCCCACTAGCAGTGAGACACCAAACAGTGTTGTCCCAATAATCCTCAAGTAGGTGACCAGGTTATCACATTTCATCTGATGATAAAAAAAAAAAAATAAAAAAAAAAAACGATAAAAGATTTGTGGTTAGTTCATTTTATTGTGAATTCATGGCAGATTATTAAGGAACAAGCTGGCAGCATTGTTGTGACTGGCAACATTTTTTGCCTTGCCCACCATGCATCATTAAATTTACACAAGCCTCTATCTACAGCAAAAGCAGCTGAATATCTCAGACAGTCTGACATTTCTCCCATTCCCCCTCCTTTCTCTATTTCAAAATTTGAGTGTGTTTCATAGCCATTTGTTCCAAGTTTCCAAACTGATGCAGTTTCCCATCTGCATGACAGACGTTGTTGCAGGGCACCACCCTCCTGACATCATCTGTTTATATCTCTGTTGGAAGACATGAGAAGTGAATCTCAGATTATTTGAATGCTAAAGGCCCTCTGTATTATTATTTCAGGGGAAGACCTCTTTTGTTAACCAATGCTGTTTGAAATATTTACTCTCAACACCCAGATCTGGATATTTTTTCCATTGTAGTTTAAGTAACAGAGCTAACTTTACAGAGGTGGAGCTGTTATTGAGGACTGTATGGAGTAAGCATCGAGTTAGCATAACTGGCACATATTATGGCCTTTTACGTCATCATGTTTACAAGACCCAGGGTGTTGACGCTCTAGAACTTCCAGACTCCACCTTAGACTGCGACACGTGCAGCGTTAATGTCTAAAAATCCAGAGCTTCTTAACAACCCTTTCTTTCCATCGTAAACCCTGGGTGAACCCCAGTGCTTATTGAAAGTGCTACAACTACCTGCATAATAAACCATGTCCCATGTCTAGATGCTTACAAGTATTAATCAAAGGAGTAAGTGATATTGAAAGTAACACTGTCCTTTTTGGATTAAATCATTGCTGATGTTAATTAACTCTGACCTGGATGGAGCAATACCCTTCTCATTGAGATCTTATTCTATTAAGTGACCATTTGAGAAGTGTTTGAGTTATATCCACCCCTTAAAGCATCAAAATCAAACACATTACCCCATATCAAATCCACTATTTCCCCACATTGAAAGATGTAAAGCTGTTACATTTATGCTCATCGCCTGTAAGTGCATGTACATAGCATTGCCAAAGCTGGCGGAATTCCAGCACAGCTAAGGACCCTTAAGGGAGGAGTTGCAAAGCAAGAGAGTTGGAAAGTAGAATCATTTTCAGTGGGGAAAACTTAAACAACAGCTTAAAATATAGATGAAATACTGCACTGCAGTTACAGAAAAGCTGAACTGCAAAACTCAAACTCTTTATTTTTTGCCTCCAGCTATAGAAAAAAAAAGTGCACTGTTCTTATCAATCAGTGCACGATCAGAAAGCACTCATCACGAAGTATACTGCATAATTGTGCTGTTGTGCCTTGAAAAAAAATCTGATGAAAGTTTACAGACATAGACTTTCCTTCAGACTTACAACAGCCTCTTTCAGATTATGTTATAATTAAGAAGCATTAACACAGTTTTAACCAGTGCCAGGAAATGTGTGGGAAAGTACAGCGGAATCCCAATGGCACAATGTAATTATTCAGAAGCAGCTCACTACTACTATTGCCTTCCCTAAAACCGCACATGTAAATCTCAATGCTATGAAGTGCAGAACTGCAACCGGTTTACCTGAACAATGCTTTATTTGCATGAAATATCACTATATAAAATATCAATAAAATAAACAGAAATGGACTTCTATACAATCTTAACTTATTTTGTTCTTTAATGTATATTTGTGTCATCCTTTAGAAAATACAACAAAATTAGTTCTAGGGTAATATCTTCGAAACTTCATGAACTCTTCTCCAAGACTGTGTTTTCCCACACAGCTTAATGCTGTGGTCTGATATGGCCAATTTAATATTGTAAATGCCCCATCTAACTTCCATTCCAAGTAGGTTTTAATCATGTTTGCATTGTGTTGGAGTCTCTGTTAACATGCTTAATGTACAGCTTTAGCATGCAGTCATTTATCTCTCATCATTCATCTTTTTTTGTTGATTTTGACCAGATTCTTTGGTTGAAAAACTAATGAGCATGAAACTGCAAGCAGGCGTCACCGAACCAGAAGACTGTCAGTTCACAGCAAGGACTTGTTTTCGTTTTCATTTTGTCCAAGTGCACAGCTTTTTGGCCCGTCCTGTCCTCAGCATTCTGTCCTATGCAGTTTCTTCAGATTTATGATAGTTTTAATAGCACATCCTCAAAGTCCAGATGTTATTGGTAACTGACAATAGTTTTGTTGATACAGAAATACAATTACATTTCAGACAATGTGTTCAGAGTAGCCATTTTTCGAATTATCTCCAAGTTGAATCAAATGTGCTGGAATTTATTAAATGACCACCTCAATGGTGATCGTATTCCCACAGACACGTTTTAAATGAATACTCTGACTATTCACACATGCATCATTTGCCTAGCTCTGGAACTTTGTCCAGTCATTGACTTCTCTTGTCTGGCTTTGATTATCTCACCTGTGCTCCCACAAACTATTTCCACTGTACTACCAAGGAACAGGCATGGTGCACTCTTAGAAGCACTTCCAACTCACTCAAAAAACTTAATAGGCCTACTGCTCCCTTTCAACTAAGGATTAAGCGATCATGGTTAATGATGATTGATGTTATGATCTAATCACAACTAAAGAGCCATAGTTATGGCAATACAATCTTATCTACTTGTTAATTGTGATGGTTCAAGGACTTTTGAAGGTCACTGCTCAAATTACTTGTGAAAGTGGGGGCATAATGTCACTGCCTAATAACCATAGCTGATCTTCAGGATTCCTGTCACACATTATAATCATGCATGCATGATTTAGTATCTATGGGGTTAAGGATTTGACATTACTGTACTAATGATTATAATGAACATGTAATTGAGAGATTTTAGTAATCATTGTGTTTAGCGGTTTTGACATTTCTCTCTAAAACTGATGAATTTTCCCCTTAACTTCCTTAATTGTAAAAATTAATCCAATAGTGTTAATGAGCTTTAATTTGACATAATCTAAAACATGTATTATTAGTGCCTGAGCCAACCAGATCACAAAAAAAAAACAACTTGGTGTGTAATCAAAAAGGTTTTATGAAGTGAGGAAAAGTTCCAGTTGCAGTTTAGTAGATCCTTGAAGACTAAGGACCAAATACCAAAATATCTGAGATGAATGAAGCATAAAAAGCTTTCCTGTCTGAAGACATTCCTGTGGGTCATTTCATCTCTCTATGTAAACTTACTACATCATAAGGAAAAAAAAGGAAGCAAGTCCATGACGTCACAATCAGGTTTTTTTTTTTTTTTTAAATTATTAAATTACGCACGCGCAGCACGTAACGCATCAGGTTTCTCTCTCTTTGTGTGTGGGGGCGGGTGGGGGTTGGTGGTTATGGCGTTAATAGTTATTTTAAATATAGTTAAACCATAGAACTCCACCTTGGAATTAAAAAGCTAAGCACGGCTTAACGGTGCTCGTATAAATCCAGACCAAATAAATATTTCACGTCTGAACGAAACGTCATCGAGAAATCGTGTTGCCAGATTGGAATTTCATAATTTCTATATTTTAAGCATGTTTGGCCGTAGGGAAACTTTGACTAGTAGTTAAATAAGCCCGGCTATATTTTTGGGCTAGTTTACATGGACACGACCCATCAAAATACAACAAAGGCTATAAAACCACATCGCGTCGAATTCCCAATTAATTCAACTAAACATTAAGTCTTGTCCAGTCCTCACCGTGTAGATTCACGCATGTTGTGGCGGGTTTTTATTTGTAATAACCCAGCACGACTTTTCAACGAAACGCATGGTAGGTCTGAAATCTGGCAACCCGTGGGCCAGGTTAAACGAGTGCGCGCGCAACATCAGCTGTGGACGTTCAGCTCGCGCGCGTTGTGAATCAAACTGTGTAAAGCGTGGAAATAGTGCAGTTACGAACTGTTCCTTCTGCACAATGTAATGTATAGGTTTAAAAAAAACAAACAAACAAACAAACAAAAGCTAAACAAACGTTAGAGAGAATGTAGTCACTGCATGGTTCAGTGTGGTCACTGCCTGACACCGACTTCATTCATTCTACAGCTGAAGGTACTACAGAGGTGACTACATTAAGGAACAGTGCTGGTTTACATTTAAGAGAATGTCGGCTGTGGGAGGATGTGCATTCATTACCTTGAAGCAGCTCCTTTGAGATGACATCTCTGTGGTCCTTCAGGATGGGTGTAGATCCGAGCAGACACCGTTGGCAGGGCAGCAGCCGCAGTAAACTTTCTGAGCACGAGTTTCTTGAGGGGAACTTGAGAGAAAACGTGCATGAAGTCTCCCCACGTTCACAGCTGATGACTTACAAATCTGTAGTCTTCTTCCTCAGTAAATACACTTATTCAGTATTACCGACAGAACTTGTGGCATCGTCCTGACAGTCATGTTTGTCAAATTGTAACAAGGGAGGGTTAAAAAAAAAAAAAAAAAAAAAAAGTATCCAAAGGTAGAAGGGGAAGAAGTTAGTTACAAACTGTACTGTTCAAGTTTCCTCAGGCATCACTGGTGTACAACTGTGAGATAATGCGTTATAATTGTTATTTGTAGCATGGGGCCACCCTGTGCTGCTCCCTGATGCGTGTCCATTTGGAAGAGGCTTTTAAAACCGGCAGGGTTTTTGGGAGTTGTTTTAATAGGGGGAAGGTTCAGGGGGCGAGGAGGAGCAAACTTGTCGGAGGAGGCAAAAAGTGCTACTCATTGAAACTTCCGAACTGGTAGCACCATCCCCTTTAACCTGAGTGTGTTTAAAACTCAAGCTTAAAGCGGCTTTAAACTGTTTAACTGCAGCAGTATTTTAACAATATTTCCCTGTTAATGGATGGAAAGTAAAGATATATTTTCGAGATACTCAACCTAGGGTGAATAAATGAGCAACATGTCAGTAAAACTGTCGTATAATAAGACGTCTTTAATTGTGATCTTGTCTTTTTTTGTGTGTGCGTTCTATTTCATCCATCCATCCATCCATCTTCAACCGCTTACTCCTTTTCAGGGTCACGGGGAACCTGGAGCCTATCCCAGGAGGCATCGGGCACAAGGCGGGGTACACCCTGGACAGGGTGCCAGTCCATCGCAGGGCACAATCACATACACACTCACACCCATTCATACACTACGGACACGTTAGACACGCCAATCAGCCAATAGCAATTCTTCATCAATTAGTCCATTCAGTAAGAAGTGAAATGGATGCTATGGTCGTACGCAGCAGCAGGGGGCGCCATAGACGTATTTCCAAATCTGTTAGAAATGGCGCTCGTGAAAGGAACTTGATGGGAACAGCACTGGATATTTCTGCCTTGTCATTACATGAATGCACGTGTATTAATAATTTGTCTTTCCAAATAAATAGTGTGTGTTATGATCTGAAATATAATGTCTACATTTGATGAGCAATTGTTGCTGAAACAGTAATACTTAACACACAGTGTCCTCAACCTCCCTGATCTTCAGAGCCTTGGGGGGTGTAAGAGAGATATGAATGCTAAATGCATCCGAACATGATATCCAAAAGGGTATAAAAATCCAAATACCATAAAAGTCAGTGGTTTGCTGATTATGTCCACTTTATTTTAAACAAATCCCATCTAATCACCAAAGAGATTTTCTGCCCCCTGGGGGATAGTGCTGCAGCCACTTCTGGCAGCGGTCCATTTATAGGAAGACCTAGTTCCTCATGTGTTAATTTAGCTTGCTGTTTATTTGAGAAAGGATACATAATGACAGCCAGAGAAAATAGCCAGGGCTTGAGGGTTGCAGGGTCACCTGAGGGGAAGGGCAGCCCCATATTATGCAGCTACGTAGGAGAAACTCCCAGGGAAGTGTGCTGAACGTGAACGCTCTGTCTTCTGCTAGTAGTCCGGAGTGGCGCCGAGGGCTAGAAGCTGATGAGTTTAATGCCTAGAGGCTGGTTTCTACCCCTAGCTGACTATGATGAACAGCAACCATATGTTTTGCTGACTCACTTAAAGCTTTTGGATCACATCACCCAAAGATGGCTTGCACAGAACATCATTGTGCTCTGAGCGTATGGATCCCATCCCTCACTTCCAAACCACCCTAAATACTACCTAGGGGTCCATGCTGTGTTTTCTGGCCAAAGCACAAGACAGAGTGTACTTTAGTTCTACGGACCCGTAAGGCGTTTTTTTTTTTTTAACTTCAATCTGAACAATGGCATCATTGAGAGTCTATGTGTTGCCTCTATTACTTTTTGTTTTTAATCAAAGACAATAACATAGTCATTGTTTCACTCTCAGGAACTCCCATGGAGTTTCCAGAAGGTATAGTAAAAGGCATTAAGAAGTGAGGTTCCACTTTGGACAGGGGGTTGTTGAGATTAAACTACTCAAGTGTGCTTAAGGTTTCCAAGTAATATCTCTTAATGTTTAAAATAAACACTGTTTATGCCATGCCTAAACAACAGTTAATGTAGAAGAGCTTTGATAGATGACACATTAAATACACAATGTAATGTGACATTGTGAAATTTTCTGCTGAAATTCAATTGAAGGATGTTCAGTTGAAATAACTGAAGATATTTCTCAACAGACATGATTTGACAAAAAATCATGTCATCTGCTTCATCAGGATATTTGTCAGTGCATGAATTATCCATACAGAATTTCACTGAGTTTATTTTGTGATTGTTGCAGCCAAAATGCTTGCTTTTGCTTCAGATATTTTCCAAATTTGTGATGCAGTTTGCAGTGTTTTTTTTTTTTTTCCGGAACACTATTTGAATTGGTGAAATTACAGATGCACAAAATTGTTTTAATTGTTTTGAGACCTTTTAGCTGTACTCATGTTTGACGCATGCGAATTGTAGCGGGCTTTGACCGCATGCATGTTGGGATGATGTCACATATGATGTGTCTTGGCACATATCTGAGGTAATTTTGAAGAATTCCAAGCTCCTCTGAATATTACGGAGTTTGCTTGATTTTGTGTTCATTTCTGTGATCGCAATAACATGAAATCCTGGAGGGACTGATTAACTGCATCTATGGCCCAGAAATATGGCCATTTGTGTGCAACCTGAAGCGAAGGAGAAATATTTATTAATTTGTTCATATATGCTGTTCATTCCAACTGTAAAGAGAAAGCATTTTCCCCATAGAGCCAAGGACTTTTTTATTTGCCTAAGCAGACCTGATCGAAATGCAGTCTATTTCATATACCTTTGTTCATTCATTTGTTCCATTCTTCCTTCCTTCATTTATTCATTCATTCATCTTAACTGCTTTATTTATTTCATTTAATTTGTCACTTATAATAATCACAATAATAATTCAGTCAACTCCGGAATTATTGCCCCCCTTCAAGAATATAGGCAAGAACTCATTCATTCTTTCATTGAACTTTGATAAGCACTCTATCGTAGTCAGTGTTGCAGTGGATTCAGAGTCAGTGCCTGGTGTATTCCCACCCACTACGCCCAGACTAGGCTCCAGCTCCACCATGACCCTGATCCTGATCAGGATAAAATGCTTACTGAAGATGAATGATGACAATATGTCTGGGGTATGAGTAATAGCAGGATCATCCTGTTATACTCCCAAGGAAAGCACCTTACTGAGCGATATTCCTGGCTCAGATTTTCCACGATTGCATCCGGTGGTTGCACTAACATTAGTGGTCAGTAGCCCTCAACAATAACTGGTCCTGTTAGTGAGCAGTGATTATCTGCAGACAAACAGGCGGTGAATGAGTGTGCGGTGCTTGAAGTGTGAGAGCAATGAGTGTGGAGTGTGCCTGTTTCCATAGAAACTCTGACATGTGTTTCTTCAGCTTGTGTGTGTGTGTGTGTGTGTGTGTGTGTGTGTGTGTGTGTGTGTGTGTGTGTGAATGTGTGTGAGAGAGAGAGGGAAAGAGAGCGAGATAGAGAGTCATGCTCATGCTCCACCCTTTTGTTTTTACTATTGCCATAGAGAGTGCTTTGAACACAGGAGTGTAAAGAATTAAAACAACTCAGCTTTGGCTTTAACTCTTCTTTCCTTTTTTGTGACCTTCTTTTGGGGTTCTAGAGATGATGTAGCAGGTCACTCCCTGTGCCTATAAAATCAGAGTCACCAGAGCATGTTGAATTGCCATTGTAGATTTTTTACATACATCTTTCTAACTACCACATACAAGGTGTCCACCACCTCATGCCCCTAGTTCCCTGGCATAGGCTCCATGCTCCGCCGTGACCCTGTGTAGGATAAGCGGTACAGAAAATCGATGGATGGATGGATCATCACCTTCCTTACTATAATCTTATTTTTAGTTATATAACTATTTAGGTTATATTGGTAATGCTTTATAGTCTTTAGTTTGATAGTTATTAAATTAAGGTCCAAAATGACGTGTGTTCTGTAGTCTTTCACTGGGGATTTAATTTATGATGTAATATAAAACAGTTAATCAACTTATGATGCTGAAGTCATTGACTTCCATTGCATCGATCGAAAAAGAAAGCATAAGGTGCTGGAGCTATGTGCTCATTATAGAGGTAATAGAGCTAAGGAGGTCAGAATGTTAAGCAGTTCAGCTTGGGCTGCTCTTTATGGTCTCACTTCCACAGTGAAACACTTCGGTCGGCTTCAAAGCAGCTTTACGGTTTCAACAGGGTTCTGTATCCTGTCTGTGGGTTAAAATTCTCATGGCTTGGGTCTCTGCCAGAGTGTGCAATTAGATTCTCCACTAAGAGCGAGGGAAACGACTCTGTAGTGAGTATAAACTGACTCAGACACCACAGTCGTTCCAGGGATAGCAGTCATTGCTAAAGTGTGACGGAAATTCATTGAGAACACTTTGGGATTCTGATGCATCCGTCTGAATTTTGCTGCAGGACTAAATTACAATCAGCCTCTTTCAATTATTGATTCCATTGTTGATTGGATAAGGCAGGACTTTAAAAGTGCTTTGTTTCCTGTCATGTAGTATAGGATTTGCTCTTTTCCATGCACATCAGGACTTTTGTATGGGTCATTTATCTATGTTTAAGTTAAACAGACACTCTATGTGGTTAGTGTTCTATGATGCAGTGAAGTAGCAGCCAGCCTGTAATTCTCAAGTGTACTCTCTATTTCACATTCAAGGAAAGGCTCTGTTTTCTTCCTGCACCTCTTACAACATTACCTTCTTCTAGACCTCTGATTAAACATGAATTGTTGAGCTGCATATGCTTTCAGACACATGTTCATAGAGCTTGCAATTGTTTAGGCATGCAGAACAAGCACCACTGGACAAACCTTAAAATTGATTGCTGTAGTGGTTAATTAACCTCTATTAAATCAATTAAATATCACTGCTGGTTCTTGCTGTTCTTACTGTGCAATAGTGACTTTTAGAGCTGATGCTAAATCTCAGTGTCATGCAGTCAATAATGAATTCAGCATCATGGAACAGTACATCACTTGACCCTTTCCAAAAAGTGGGGCCTTGGGGCGTGTTGCATCAGTGCTGGGTGAGAGGTCATGTTTGGAGCAGCAGGGAGTTCCTCCAAGACTCCCTTCCTCCCCTAGTGAGCTGGAGTCAGACTTTGACATTTACTTAGATCATGCTGCCAGATACATGCTGACTTGGCCTACAATCAAAAAAAAAAAAAAAAGAACACGCAATTGAGGATTAGGATTTTAAAGAAGTATTGTCTATTAAAATTAATGTGGGGTCTCTTTGTGATGCTAAACTACTGGTGCAAAGGAAAGTAAATGTCTAGATTTATACAGACAATAAAATAATTTTGACTCTATTTATACAGTATTTTGTAGAACTGACTTAGTTGACACAGAACTCTGAGTGCTCTATTTGCTTCTTCTCCCATCTATGACAAATCCTCATGGCAAAAACAACTCCACCTCGAAAAGCACAAGGGAATCTCTGACGACGTTAACTAGAAGAACACCCACTGTATTTCCTGTCACCGCCGTAATCTTTGGCCCTCCTAAGGTCCCCTCTGCCTTCAGAGCTGACGTTTGTATTCTGTAACCTGAGAGTATGTAACCCTCTGGGTGAAAAATGACATAAAAAGTTAACCAGTTTGAAGGAAAAAACCTTTCTGAGGGATTCAGGTCTGCCAATCTCCCACACCAATATGTAGTGCTTAAGTCCAAGAGCAGCGGGTCACTCCAGGAAAAACTCACTGCCATGCTTTCTAGCTAAAAGGATCATTATCTTTTTTGTATTAAACGAATACATTTCGACTGAGCTAGAAAGACCTTCTTGCTCTTTTAATGGCAAAAGTCCAAGTTTGCTGTTCCAGATGCTTTTTTTAGAATCACTTGCTCATTTGGTCCACATTATAGGAAGTCACCTTAGTTACCTAAGTGAACACAAAGTTGTATGAAGCAGCCACAAATCACCTTTTGAAGACAACTGAAAGGATAGTTCTTTGCTTCTGGACCCAGCAGTTTGGACCCAACCACCCAAGTATGAACATTCATGAGTTCCTTCCTCTTCCAATAAAATGTTTGTTCTAGAGAAGGACTGCTCTTTCAGACAGCAGGGCAAGGCAAACCAGTTTACCAAAGCAAAAATAAACATACGACTAATTAGAATTTATTTATGCTGGAAAAACGGCAATTACACAGTCTGCACAGGAAAGTGAAACATTACATATTTATCTGTACTGCCAAACAAGCTGAAAGTTCCTGATGCTGCAATGTGCATTGGGTATGTGAAAGGTTCCTATTGGGTAGAATGATAATAGGATTGACTATTGTGATGTCATTTGCCAGAATTAATTTATTGGACAAATGTACAATAAAGTTGTCTTCCAAAGAAGCTTGGTGTTTTCCCGTAGAACATTTTTGAAGAAAAAAAAAAACAGTTCTTAAAAATGTTCCAACATGTTAGTAGCTGTGGTCTCAAATATATAATCAACTGGTTTCAAAATGTCTTTTATGTGTTAGTATGCTATAGGTCCTGATGATGTGATTCGAAAGGGAGACAAGAGGGGTCAAGGTCAAGAATAGGATTAAGACAGATGAATCATGGGAGATCTGCACAGGTCATTGAATCATTACAGATATGCTCTGAATTCAAGTTAATCCAACTGACCAGTATTACAGATGCAGCAAGTCTCTAGATATCGGTTTCCTCAGATTGATGTGGTAGTGACACTGATTTCATTAGCCCATATAAAATTATTTGAGGGAGCAGAGCTTGAATATACTTTCTTGACTCTTATAAATATGATTTCTTTGACTACAATTCTCTGTGAAATTTAGCTGCCCTCAGTGATGCTTTAGATTCAGCCCGTGAGCTACTGTAATTGTTAAATCCATTTTTAAAACTGGCACATCCCTACTGAAATTACAGCTCAGGTTAGAAGGAAAATGTTCCTTTGAGGCCCATTTTTGTCATGAGTTGTGTGTGTGTGTGTGTGTGTGTGTGTGTGTGTGTGTGTGTGTGTGATATAGCCATCATATCCAAGGGCATGCCACCCCAGTCCAGCTGGAACCAATTTCTCTCTGATATACAGGCATGTCTTGAGTGCAGATTCAAACTGTGAAAAGAAAGCTCCTTCTGTTTCTCTGTCATTGACAATCAATCCTGACTGCAAGCTGAACCCCTGTAAATTCATAGTTTTTTTTTTTTTTTTGTGATTGATCTAATGGTTCTGGCGGCAACGAAGCAATAGGAAAAGCAAGAATTATGGGGAAACACTGAAACAATAGTGTGTAATGTAGACAATGGGAACAAGAAATATAAATTGCTTATCACTCAACATACATACCCTTCTGTTAGTCATTGCATGTAGTGGAAACACCAAGATTTGCCAACAGATGGGCTATTGCTCATCAAAGGACCCAATAGACTTGACGGTCTTCAGTGGGGGCAAGTAGGATTAGCTCTTATACCCAGTGGCGTCTGCACTGTGTCATTTCCCAAACCTGTGGAAATAGGGAACACATTAGAAAACCAAAGTGATTCTCATACACTGTGGGAACATCTGGGTGCATTTGTTATTATGCCATAACACAAAGAATGGAGCCATTGTTTTAGCCAATTACACAACCCTATATTGCCAAGCATATCCTGCAGCAGAGGGACTGGTCTGTAGATAGTGTTGTGGTAGTAATTTGCATGGTTTCTTTATGAAAAGGCTCTTATGTTGCTATTGAAAGCACAACACGTCTCATGCAGTCTGCTCCTAATCACCTCATAACTACACTTCTGGAGGGGATCCACTGACATGGAAAAGCCATACTGAAGTTGAAATTGTAGAAAGGATAACCATTTCATTATGATCTTCAAGAAAAAGTAGCACATCAAATGTGCTGATTTCAGGCAGATCATGAAACCTAAACACACAGAGTGTGTGTGTGTGTGTGTAGAGGTCTCATGATCTGCCTGAAATCAGCACATTTGAGTATATATACGTATATATATATATATATATATATATGTCTGAAACCAAGGATAGTAGTGAACACTATATACTGTAGATACTTATGATAAAGTTCCATTTCTAAAATAGGCACAATAAAACATTAACAACAATGCCTAGTAAGAAAATAGAACAATTATAATAATAAAAGTTTTCTTTCTCTCTCTCTCTCTCTCTCTCTCTCTCTCTCTCTCTCTCTCTCTCTCTCTGTCAAATATTTATTGTACTATACTCACCCTTCTTCTTCATTCTTGTTCTTTGCTGGTCAAAGGGATGATTAAAGTCCTGGGTGGGACCACACAAGATTTCAACAGGTTACTCAGAACGGTGCACATTTTAAATTATGAATGTTTTTTTTAAATAATGACTGTATTTCTGGAATTTTCAATTAAATTTTTTCAGACAGTGGTCAACCATGGTTAAGTGGTAACTGAAACAGCTGATATGGGTTCACAGTGAATGCAGAGCCTATCCCGAGAACACTGGGTGTGCGGCAGGAATACCTCCTGGATGGGCTGCCGGTTCATCGCAAGACACCATGCACAAACATTCACAGCGTAGATTTAGAGTAACCAATTTACCTACCAGCTTGTTTCTAGGACTTGAGATAGAACCAACATGGACACTGGGAGAACATATACTTAAGGAATTTCACACAAACAGCTGGGGCACCTGAGTGGCACTCTCTCTGCTGTCAATCATAGTGACTCTAGCCAATATTAAGAATCTCTAAGCCCATGTAGGCAGGTAGACCTTGTCTCTGAGTGTGTTACACTGCCATGTGATGCAGCATGAGCAGCATTTCGGAAAGATGCGGTTGGTTGACATCACAGGTTTTTGAGGAAGCAGGAAGTTGGAAGCTGGTGGGCAGGACTTGGCAGGTGAATAAATTGGTTAGAAAATAGGGTGCTATTGAACCATGATCATACCAGAGACCCTGGAACTGTGAGGTTGTTGAATAATCTCACTCACAGTGTCAGAATCTTTGTCACCATCTAAAGTCAGATTTCAGACAAAGAGAGTGTCTGTTTTTGACTATTACACCATTGCCGACACATTGAGGTGAGGACATTATAAATGCATGGTATTTCACAGTTCATCAGGGGTGCCTATACACTTGCCTCTGAGCTGTGTGCTGACGCATTTCCCCTAAACATGACATCAGTGAGTGAGTGCATGGAACACCCTGTTAGAAGGTGTGGAACTGTTTCCCATGCCTCACTTGGTTATTCTATAATAACCTCAGACTGTAATCATGCATAGTTAAAAGTCTAAAGTTGCATATATTTAATTAGATGTATTTATTTTATAGGACATGGCAGTGATTATTCACAACACAGTCTGTACTATAAATTTACTAATGCTTGAAAGAAATTATTTTTTTTTTTAAATACGAGAAATACAAGACATAATTGTCCTTGATAATCTGCAGCCTGACAGATAGTTCTGTAACAGTGAATAACTCCTTAGACCACTATGCAACCTAACCCAGGTTGACATTAATCATGCTGATGTAGGATGTTAACATATGGATATTACTTAAACTCAGTCTGTTCAGAAAGGGCCAGAGAAAACAAAAGGGTTTGTCTGAAGTAGAATGATGTTTAGGGTGTGCTTGGTTTGAAGTTCTATAGTCCAGTATTTTAACATGCAGTTATGTTGCCATTATATTCCATTATCCAATGATAATTATTGTTAACAGCCCACATGAGATCACGGAGTGGCCGCCTTTCTCAGTGGGACTTTCATGAGGTTGGCATAGAACACATAACATTCCGTTGGTCTACAGTATGTGCAAAGAATTTACCAAATGCACCGACTTCCGATCTGGGGAACGTCTATGACTATGAAGAGTTTCCAGTAAGCAACTGAGCCAGGCTTGAAGGTGGTTAGTTGCTGGTGTAATATGTGTTTGTGTGGGCCTTGGTTTTATCCACCTGTCTTATCCATGGTGGCCAGAGAGTCATGTCTAAGAATGAATCATCATCTGTGTTGGTTCCATGAAAACCAACAGTCTTGGCAGAGAACTCATTTTAACTAATGGTAGTACAGAATGAAGCTTTTTGCTCTCTTTTGATCAGTATGATTTGTTTTTTGGTAAGATTTGAGTGTAATCAACTTTTTACATAAAACAGTGACCGCCTATGTTTTTACACATTTAATTGTCTTGCAGTATTAATTATACAGTCTAAAAGTATTCAAAATCTAATGAAATCACCCAACAGGAGCAACAATGCCAAGATGCAAGATTACACATTCGAGGCATGAAACCTGGCTATAGTGTTTCTTATCATGTGCACACTGTTCAATAAGATTCCCTCATTAGTTCAACATGACAAAATAACATGAATGATCTAATCTATCATGTAGAGTCATTTAAATTATTATTTACTGTCATGACTGTTTTTGTATCAGTGACTTTATGCACTAATAAACTCCATACCTTGTTGTAGTACATTTGTTCTATTTTTTAATATGCTCTTAAATAGAATGAATTCACTTTCCTTAAAGGCACAGTGTGGCAGTTGTGCAAAATCATATTGATTCAATCTTTATATCGCTATTTCATGCTGTTACGGCCCAGTCTAGGTTAGGCCGCACAGAGTAACTAGCTCGAGATTAAATGGGATTCACCTTTAAAAATGAGGGAGAAAGGAATAATAACATAAACAGGGTTGCTCAAAAAAGTAGTGGTATGTTGTAGTGGTATACTGATGCATCATTCCGAGACGGAGAACTGAACACAACTTTATGGATCAAGACAAACTCATCTGCAAAAATACCGTACTTTCCGGACTATAGAGCGCACCTGAATATAAGCCGCACCCACTAAATTTAAAAAGAAAAAAAAAATATACATATATAGACCGCATCTGTCTATAAGCTGCAGGTGTCCATGTTGTAACATGAGATATTTACACGGAAAGATGTTACACAAAGATTCTTTTTAACTTTTAAATGCTTTATTCCAAACAGTGCTGGTAACACGGCTGATTAAAAAAGAAAAAAAAAATACAGTTGCCTATCAGGAAAAGTCACTGATCTATCTTCATCTTCCTCTTGCGCATTAAAACCACTAAAGTCGTCTTCTTCAGTGTCGGAATTGAACAGCCTCAGAATTACTTTGTCACACTTCCTCAGTCTCTCTTTGGTTGTCGCTCTCAATGTCACTTACAGTGGTGTGAAAAAGTGTTTGCCCCTTCCTCATTTCCTGTTCCTTTGCATGTTTGTCACACTTAAGTGTTTCGGAACATCAAACCAATTTAAACAATAGTCAAGGACAACACAAGTAAACACAAAATGCAATTTGTAAATGAAGGT
>JAFFST010054289.1:90876-110850 GCA_022414735.1 Noturus placidus
GAAAATAACAAAGAAAATACAAATACTTCCCTAAGTACCTAAGTCAAAAACAGAGACAAAAGGACCCTCTCCCAAAAGAAATGGCAGCCACACCCCTACTGCCAGTGAACCAAGTGAACATATACACAATGGTGAATAGAATGCACATAAACAGGTACAGGGACATCCAAACTCGAAAACCAGAACAGCAGTCAGAATACAGAATTTGATAGCCACAAGGGCGAGCAACACAAACCAAACACTCGCCTAACAACAATTCACACGTAACCACCTCCAACATCCCACACCATTCTCACCCCTCTCCCTCTTTCATTATGGTCGTCAATCAGTGACGTCATCCTGGGAGTCAATCAGTGAAGCCTTCCCCTCCCCAAAGATAGCGTATTGTAACAATGCTCTTATTCTGGGAGGCATAGCTGAATTACAGTTACTTCCAACGAAAGTTCAGTCAGACTGCATGTAATGCTCTGTTAGATTCCTTTGTATGTGGAGCTTACTATTATGAAACCATTCAGTTAGCCTTATAGCAGAGTCTCACCATATGCCTGAATGTATTGTGTAGAGGAACACACACACACACTCTCTTTGAAAAATAGTTATGCGGAACCATTTGTGCTTCCTATTTTTCCAAATATGTGAGCAAACATGGTAAACAGAAAAGCATGCTCAGAGAAGCAACTGCTAAAAATATGCTCCATGAAGATATTATCTGGATAGAAGGAATCAGCCTGAGCTTATTTCATATTTCTTTTGTTGTTATTGTTTTTTTTTGTTTGTTTTTTTTACAACTGTTTCCTGGTTCCACAAAACAAAAACAGAAAAAAAATCCATGCACATTTATACTAGCAAGTCTTACTATTCTGTAAGTCATCATAGATAACTTTTTAGCTCAGCTAATCTTCAGAACACCAAAAAAGACATGATAAATAAAAGCACGCATCAGAAAGCTGAACATTGCGTTTAGTGGATGTGTAACGCGAGTTTATAGTGGACAAGCGAAAAGCCGACAAATTACATTTGCTTATTATTTGGGCTTAGGTTGCTGCTTTTCCTACAGTGAGCCATACATCATTTCTCTCCCAAGTGGTGTGGAAATGATATCACACCCACAACAACACCAGTGTGTGCCTCATAAGATTTTTTTTTTGAGGATTTAGAAGGTCATAGAATGACAAATGACAGTTTATCTACGTTAAGTGACTTAAAAATGTGCACCATATTATCAATTGTACCATTGTGCAATTTAGTGCATTAACCTTTCTTGGACTGTCAAAAGATTCTTCAGAATCCTCTATGGAGCCTTCAGTGAAACTAAATACAGTAGCATGAAGATTTGGTCATGTTTCACAGGTTAAAACCTTCAACAAGCCACGAAATCACGCTCATAAGAAGCTTAGTGGTAACAGCTTTATTTAGAACATTGACTTTTTTTATCCCAGATGTGTGAGTTTTTACTGACCGCTATGACTGTGCAAAGAAAACTAAATTCTGTGAACTCTGAAGGGGGTGGGGTTGTTACCCCCACAAGGACATCTGCCTCCACTCTTCACCCTTAAATTCTCTGCAATAGGACTTGTATGTCATTAGGAATAAATGAGTATGGAAGGAGGCTGGGAGGCATGCAGTCCTGCACAATAGTGTTTCACTTTTCCCCTGCAGTTAGCTCTTACTTTGATATTATGAACATGTTATTGAAGACCCACCTGGCAGGGATTTGAAGCAGTGTGTGATTTCAGCCAAGAACACTGACTTCCAGGCCTTTAAAAAAACTTGTGTGATGAAATAAGAAAAACCCTTAAAACATTGACCTGTGAGATTTATTTGTGGAGAGTTAAGTCTGTGGAGTTTATCCCATTATATATTCTAGACCATGATGTCAAGGCATTCTCACAGGCTTCAATTTATAGTTTGCTTCTTTTACAGCTTGAACATTTTTGTCCATATTATACGCAAATACACACACCGGCCACTTTATTAAGAACACCTGCACACCTGCTAATTTATGTGTTTATCCAATCAGTCAATTGTGCAGCAGCAGTGCAAAGCATAAAGTCATGCAAATACAGGTCAAGAACTTCAGTTAATGTTTACATCAAACATCAGAATGGGGGAAACATGTGATCTCAGTGACCCTAGCATGGCTGTTGTGCCAGATGGGCTGGTTTGTGTATTTCAGAAACTGCTGATCTCCTGGGATTGTCACAGAGTTGTGCAAAAAACTAAAAACATCCAGTGAGCGACATTTATACAGGCCTGTTGATGAGAGAGGTCAGAGGACAATGGCCAGACTGGTTCCAGCTGACAGGAAGGCAACAGTAATTCAAGTAACCACTCATTACAATTGTGGTGAGCAGAAAAGCATCACAGACACACAACATGTTGAACCTTGATGTGCGTGGGCTACAACAGCAGAAGATCATATCAAGTTTCACGACTGTCGGTCCAGAACATGAATCTGAGGTTACAATGGGCACAGGCTCAGAGAAACTGCATAGTTGGAAATTGTAAAAAATCCCCCAATTGCTGTGAGTATAGAATTATTGGCAAAAGGACAAGTGTTTATATCCATTTGCCACCCTTACTGATCCCATTTCACCCAACAACCAAAGAGGAAGCCTCCTTACTGCCCCCCAAAGTTTAAACTTTCACTGTGTGGCACTATATCAATGTTTATTTTGCCACATTTTAAACAAAAGCTACTTAGGGTGTGTAGACAGTAATTATGCAAATAGCTCACAATTGCTTTAATTACTTTAAAGTTACAACACCAAACACACAAAAACTCATCAGTCTAAATTACTTGAGTAAACAAAATCAGCCACTTATTTAAGTCACTTATTTTTACAAGTCATATTGTTATTTTGTTAATTAGCTAATGTTCAAACTTGATTAAACCTCTATGCATTACTCAAATGAATGATTCCTTTGTCTTATTTACTGCTAAAACGAACTTTTAAATAGTTTGAAATGTAGCTTACGTGTGTGTGTGTGTGTGTGTGTGTGTGTGTGTGTGTGTGTGTGTGTGTGTGTGTGTGTGTGCGTGTTTTAGTGTTATAAGGTTAATTTGTAGAAGATAATGCATTTTCCCAATACTCCTAAAGAAATAACCTGCTAAAATCTCTCAGATTTAGTGGCTGCAAAGTCTCACAGTGGAGGAGCAGAATGTATATTTAACCTTTTTTCCCTGTGGTGGGTCATGTGATTGTCTGCAACCCCAACTCTAGCTGTCACACTGTGGCGTCTCCTGTGGCTTAACCTGCAGACCTTTCCTAGCAGGGTTTGTTATCATAAAGAGTGGTTAATTTCCTCTCACTGAGGTCTTCCAGAATAATCCTGTATACAAAAGGCAGTGCTATTGGAATTGCTGTTTCACTGTATGTACAGAGTACATATATTTTGTATATATGCTAAATATGATGTCGAAAAGGCTACACCTAGGATAAAATTCTACTATTTTAATTAGTTTATTCATTCAAGTGAAACCAATTATTTGGTTAGCTACAGTCACTGGTATCTATTTTGATTCTGAAAATAGATTTTAATAAACAGTGTGTGATTTCCAGCTGCAGTCCTAATCGAGTTTTTGATAAAACAGACGCTTATCAGATGATGTGGTATTTTTAGCTTGATAGATATCTTATGAGAGAATAAGTCATGTGTTTCCTGTAGTGACTCCCACAAGTCATACCGCAATGTCATGCCGCATTTCAAATGTGATTATCTGTTGATTAAACCTCTTGCTGTTACTGAACTAACAAGACATATTGTTTCTTGCTTCTTCTTATTTGTGCTGGAAAACCTTATGCGTAGATGTTTTTCTTGAATGTTGTACTACGATCAGATTATTTTGCTGATGTAGAGACTGAAGCTTTATTTTTTGGCAAAGATCACCCATGATTCCACAGAATCATCTGCCAGAGGCCACAAAGAACTCAGCCTTCAATTACAAACCTTTTGACGCTGCAGTTTTCCAGTGACTTGAGCAATATCACTCTGAACTACAACACATAGCAGAGACTTACAAAGACATACTGAATGTCATAGTGTAAAATAACAGAGTGCAGTAAATATTTATTATTATATTTAATGCATTTGATATAGCCCCTCATGTCACTGTTACATAGTCTTAGAAGTATAATAACATTACCATTACTCAGAGAACATTCAGTTACTCTGAACTGAGTGATGTATTAGAGATGATGTAGAACTTTATCCATCCCACACTCATACTAATGTGCATAGTTCTAAAATTATATACCAGCTCTACTAATCATTTGAAAAACCTCAGTGAAATAAAACATACGGTTGTGTCTGTTGGATGTGTAACGAGTCGCAACAATGGACAGTGAAAACAAGCAAAAAGCCCACAGTTTAAATCTGGTAATGAATCTAGGTTATTGCCCTCTTTATAGGGACCTATACTGTACTTCTTTCCCATCTCAGCAGGATGTTGAAGAACACATACTCACTACATTTCAAGGATGATTAACTATTGATTAAAACACTTTCTGTTGTTAAATTAACAAGACATGATATAGATTTTTCCTGAATGTTCCACTATGGTCATATCACATTTATCAATGTAGAGGCTGAAGCTTTACGTCTTGCCAAAACTCAGGCATGATTCCACAAAATCATCTGCCAGACCACAAAGAAAGAAAGTCTTCAATTACATTCCCTTCGACGAAGCAGTTTTTCAGTGGCTTTGTTAAAATTACTTGTAATCCTAATTAGGATTTTATGGCTGGTCTATAGCGTGTGCAAGGAACTGAAATATTTGTGTGTCATGCTAGCATTAGCTCTGCATGGTCTCTGGTGAACCATGCCTCTGGTTCATATTCTTTTTGCTAAATGGAATTTCGGTGTCGAGAGAATGTTGCTTTGCAACACAGATCATTTGTGCAAACGTGCATGGGGAGCCTCCACTCAGTTGCGTCCAACACATTGTTATTTTTTTGACTTTGGCCCAGTTGTCTCCCCCATTTCCCTCTTGTTCTTTGGATCTCCTCGGTTGTACAATATTCACCAATCATTAAGGATGAAGGTAAGCATGTGCTTCCTTAATGACATATGAGGACATTTAGTTGCGCCACTCAGGAGCCCCAGGTGGATGTCTGAGTTAGGCATTGATTTGTTGCCATGGTCACACTTCATTTTGATTCATGAAACAAATGTAATATAAGACACCACAGGATTTAATCTTGAAATCTTTAATGTTGGCCAAAACTATTAACCCCCCACCAGCCTATCCCTATCTCAAGAAAAAAGGACTAAGGTTTCAACACAGACCCATAGGAGTGTTCTGCTGAGTGAAAAAATTCTATATGCATTGCTTTCACGTTGTTCTCTCTCCCTTTAGATACATCTGATTAGAGTTCTCCGAGGTACCTGGACTAGTTCATTAGCAGTGATCCAGGGACTTATGCAGCTGTTCATGGATTGAAGGTAAACAGAGGGCTTGCTGAGTGGATTAGTACATTTCTTTTTTTGGACATCACTAGTACTCAGTTAATCAGCTCTACCCATAACCAGTGTATGACTTATTATAGAACCAAACATTAAGTTTCTTTCAGTGGTGAGAATATGGTAGGGTCTCCGGTACAAGCTTGAATGTACTGTACATGAACCCTGAACCCGGCATACTAGAAAGTTGATCTAAAATGAAAGCTAAGCTTATTCCAAAAACTAACTTTATCTGCTTCTCATCAAATTACCTTTTGGATTTAGCATGTGGGTGTGACAGTCAATTTCATACTTAACATATTCCTACTGTGACATGGCCAGAAGGTACAACATTATGTTTCCAAAAGCATGTTTTCCAAGAAAAAGAAAAAAATGCTGTCAACACATTCATATCCTCTGCATTTAATACCTTCTGGGAGGTCTCCTGGTGTGAACCAATACGCTGTGAATGTACTCATATTAACATGTCTATGAATATTTTCACTTTTTTTTTTTCCTGATTGCACAAATCATTATTCATCTTTTGATGACATACCAACCACAGGAATCTACATCCACAGTGAAATTCATTTCCTGCTCATCTTTAACACGTCATTAAATGTCAAATCTACTGTGTGAAATAAAATGGAAAGAAAGTTAAATTCTGCAGTAAAGTTTTATAGTTTGTAATTCAAGCAAGATTTTGCCTTTAGGACTCTTAATCGTTGGTCAGAAAATTTTAGATGACTTTAAATATTTGCATTTTAGATCAAAGCTATGAAGCTATGTAGTGTTCAGAAACCTCCGATAAGTAACTTTCAGTTGTTTGAGGGTCTGAACTATGACTTAAGCTGTCATTATATGACAAAAAAAAGACTGCAGTTGAGATCTAAATGATATTATTTGGATTTTCCTGGAGAGCAGAATATAATCTGTTATTCTTCATAACAGCACTATGGAAGAATATTTTAAAGTAGTCATCTACACTAGAGACAAATTCCCATTCACATAAAATGCTAAAAATTGTGCAAAAATAGTAAAACATTTCCTGTTTACTTTGCTGCTGAATACATGAAATGTTGCATTACGCTCTCTTTTGTTGTTAAACAGTTCAGTAGAATCTTTCTACATTCTGATAAGTTCTTCTCAGACTTCTTCTCCCTCATGATTCTCTCTAATGAAAGACATCTGGTGTTAAATATAGTGTGGGTGAGAAGATTATTCAGACGCTGAGACAATTCATTTCCATGCACCCTGGGAATCCTGGTGGGTGATCAATTTGTTTCAGTCTCCAATGTCTGCCCTATCTCAGCAAACAATCAGACCACCTACATGCCTTTTGGCTTCTCCTGCCTGCTGGGAGTAAATACCACCAGCCACCTTCCCGCTGTCGCAGCAGCGCCTGTACTAACACACAGCCCATTTGGTCATGCAGGTCACATGACCGTCTCAGTCAGTTACTCACTGGCTTTTTACACATCAGTGTTGTATGTGCTCTACGTCACATGCTATGGCTGGCCTGGCTGTCAATCACTTTCCTTCAGACTGCAGCTGCCTGAGGATAATAAACATCACACATGCTGCTCCAGTTTGGGCCTTGCTCATTTTATAGATTGTATTCATACTTCCAGTAACAGCTTTTAATGCTGCCTTACACATTAACAGCAGGTGTAACCAGGAGCTGATCCCAAAAGAAAATCACAGTTCAGCAACTGATTAGTTTAAATAAAAATAGTCCATGTGGTCCCCAAGCTCACCACCTGAGCATTCCGTCAAGGAAGTTCTGATATTATGTTTCTTTTGAATATTAAAGACACAGAAAAGGGAGTGAAAGTAAGAGCCAAACATATGGCACTAATAATATTAAGAGTGCAACGGTATAGCAGAAAAAGGAATGAAATTGGGGAGGCTATGGCAGAAGTTGCCACACAACCTTATAATTTATACTCAAGCAGATACTTGAGGTGCCACATATGGTGACTATTAAATAGCAAAAGAGCTGGGATACAGGGCCAGGTAAATGATCTCATACTGTATGAAATCAGCCTGTGGAAATTCTCTACCTTGAAACACACTGACGTTTCTACTTTATAGTACTTTACAGTGCTGTCATTACATGGAAATCTTTAAATGTCAAAATATGTTTGGGTTATATGAAGCAGAGCACAGCTCCTACACTGTAATTTGATGGAAATATAGATGATTTTTAAAACAACCTAAATGCAATACAGTATTCATATTCTAAGTGATAAACCAGACATTCCCTAGACAACTCCTAGCTACACTAATGCCTCCAAGTCTATCCCCTCTAATGTTTCATGATAATACGAATACCTGACTATGCTTGATGATGCATGTTTAAAGCTGTGATATTACAACTACAGCTTTCATACTGCTGATTTTCACAATCGTGCAAGACTTCAATCTTGCCTAGTTTCGTAATATTTCAGATGCACAAATAAATCATGTCTAAACTGTTAAGTAGTCTAGTTTTCAACTGTTGTGTGTGTATGTTTTTCCCCTGATTTCAAGTTATCAAAAGTAATTCCAAATCTAGCTCACTAGCTCACTTTGTGTAGCCAAGATGAAATAGTCTCTTCTATTTAAAAAATACACAATGAGACACATATGCTCATTTTGAAAGTTGAAAGGTTTAAATGTATTATGTATCTTTTCCAGAAAGAGTGAAATAAATTGTAATTAGTTAGACATGGTTTCAAGGAACAGTTTTCAGGAAAAAGTGTTTACAGTGTTCTGTTATACCAACACCTATTTGCAATTATCAGTTGACTTGCTTCGTTTTCTATTTAATTGTACTATGGTTATAATGGGTCTACACACCTCTGTTAAATTGGTAGGATTTTGTGAAGTAAAATATGTAAACTAAAGAAAAAAATTACTAGATAAATCATGTCAGAGTTTTTCCACCCTCAATATGAACTTACAATGTATGGAAATTCATTGAAGATCAATCAAGACCGTTATAGGGAAAAATGAAAAAGAAAACAAGGGCGGCTGTGGCTCAGTCGGTAGAGCGGGTTGTCCACTAATCCACCAACCGTTGGGTTGGCGGTTCGAATCCCGGCCCGGGTGATCCCATGCCGAAGTGTCCTTGGGCAAGACACTGAACCCTAAGTTGCCCCCAATGGCAAGCTAGCACCTTGCATGGCAGCTCTGCTACCATTGGTGTGTGAATGTGGTCTCATTAGTAAGTCGCTTGTAAATGTAAAAATTATATTTCTGTAAAAGCTGCTTTGAGACAATGTACCATTGTAAAAAGCGCTATACAAACTGATAAATTATTATTATTTACAGTATCCTAGTTGCATAACTGTGCAAACCAAGTTTTTTATTTTTCCTATTTTTCCCTAAAATGTTTGATTGTTTTTCACTTAATCTTTTATACATTGTAATTTCATATTGACGGTGGGAAATGTTCTGAAATGATTTATCTAGTAAAATTGTTTTCCATCATATAATCTTGCCATTTTAATGGGTTTTTATAGACAATAGTATATTTGCAGGAACTTCTGTCACAGAAAAAAAAAATCAGTAGAGCAGTAACAAATCCAGAACATAAGGAAAACGTTGTCTCCAATTTCATTTTGCCCCATATATCTCCTGCTGTGATATTTCCTTTCAGATCTTGTTTGAGAGGTTCTAACAAACACCAAACAGGATGTATGTATGACAATCTTATGACTCCACAATAAGTAAACTTGGTGCTTTGTCTTTATTAGAGTAAAATCTTTTTCTCAACTTTCCTGTGATGATATTGCACTTCACAGTGCGTCAGAGCAGTAGGGGTTCCTGCGTAGGCTGCAACTCTGGCATGGCGGTTCTGCAAATGATTTACACTTGAAAACAAATGAGGATGAAGCAGACTGTGCCCCACACACGCTTGCCCTTCAGCTACAATTGGCCTCTACACCAACACTTCTGATCAAAGGTCACTCCCAAACAAGTTACCCTGGGGAAAGTGATCTCATCCTTTGCTTGGCCTTGAAGGGCTTTTCAGTGGGATTTCTCTCATTGCCTTTGCTTCCCATGGCCTATGAACACTATAAACTTGGTTGAACCTGGGAATCTCATTTATTTATGTGTGAGTAACACAAGTGTTTATCTGTATGAACAACTAGCACACACAATAACATTGGCATTTAACACATGTGCATATGCATAGCTGTATGCAATGGGCATGGATAAATCCCACAACTTCTAAATTGCCCTGCTTGTGCACACTCATTTACATAAAGAAACGTCCCAAATATGGTAAGCAACTTCCCATTAAAAGGGCCAGTATCCTACTTTTGGTATTAGGTGTTGTGAACAACTTTTCAAAAGATTTAAGTTGAAGAACTTCACCAACAATTAATTAGAGATTTTTATTTTTTGTCACATTTGTAAATAGTTAGTCTAAGACATAAATATGAAATATAATAAGCCAGTGCTGAAGTTGAAGTCCCACTGTGTTGTTCTGCAAAATAAAAGAATAATGTGTTCACCCTTGCCACTTGTTGACAAAATTCAAGAATTTCAACTGTGCATCATAAATTACCTGTATATTAACTGAGTTGCCTTTAATGTACACATGCATGAATTCTTCAAACCTGGGTATGTGTGTGCAGTCTATTGCCACAGTTACCTTTGGGAAACATGTGGTTGCAAGAAAATCATTATTATTGTCTTTTCCACTTCCAGATGTTTTTGTGCTGGTGATATAAATGCATGTGTTTTGTTGGCCTCTCCAATAATAGGTTTAGTCTTTGGCAGAGATCATCTACTGACAGTGGCTCTGGGCAAATGAAATCAACTGATCAGCCACTCATCACTCTCAGTAAAGATGTTCCTGCAGTCCTTAAAACCATGTGCCTTTTATATGGTTTTATATTTAATTTTTTTATTTTAATTCTGTCACCTGTCTCCACCGTTTCAAGACGCAAGAGATTCAGTTTACTGATGATTACACTTTTCTACCATAAAAGGTATCTGCATTCTCACACACAACTTGATAAATCACATTCTATAAAACATGCATATGCATGGCTTATGCACAAAACTACGCGTATGAACGGTTAGTAAATGAGATGTATGGTCTGCATCCTGATGTAGACCATGATAGTTTTTATTTGTTTTAATCCATGGCAGTGGAAAGATAATGAAGCAAAGGTCCTGCCACTGAACAGGATTTGATTTTTATCTGGCTACATCCCAAACTATAGGTTGTATATTACTAAAGATTTGAAACTGTCATCGTCCAAACTGGAGTCTCTGCTACAACACACCTTCTATGAGATCATTAAAAACACATAAACAATGCCGAAGTCCCCCTTCCCTTCAGACCTTGGTGTAGGTAAACTGTAAAGGTTGAAAAAGCATTAAGTATTGAGTGCTAAGTGTTAATGACGGCTCTTGAGGGGCAAGTATACTTGAGAGGGTGACTAAAGTTCATAGCTTGTTAAAGCAAGTAATGAATGAACATGTCCTTGCAGTTAGCATGCTAGAAACCACACTGTTACTCAAGTGGTTCTCCACCTTGTTGCTCATATTCTCCATTTTCTCTGTCATTTCATCTTTTCCACCCTCTTCTAATGTCACTTCATCAGTCTCTATTCTGAGGGGCCCTCCTCAGAGAAATCAGCCAAGGGTGTGGAAACCCATGCATATAGCACACCAGAGGTATGACATCTGTTTCTCTGGGATAGAGTGCCCTCCACTAATATTGGCACCTTTGGTAAATATGAGCAAAGAAAGCTGTGAATAATTGTCTTTGTTGTTTAACCTTTTGTTCAAAATAATTCACAAAAATACTCTGCTCTCATGGATCTCAAACAATTCCAAACACAACACAAGGTTATCAAAAAAAAAATCACTTTTAAATATAGGTGTGCCACAATTATTAACACCCCTATGAATTCATATGAGAAAAATATATTTGAAGTATATTCCCATTGATATTTAAAATTTTTTAGTACACCTGGGTGATTAGGAACAGGAACTTGTTTAATCATAACTTCCTTTTTCACAGTGGTATAAATATGAGGTAACACACAGGCCAAATTCCCTTAGTCATTCATAACAATGGGTTAGACCAAGGAATATAGCTGTGATGTTCGGCAAAAGGTTGTTGAGCTTCATAAAATGGAACGTGGCTTTCAGAAAATAGCACAAGCATTGAAAATACCTATTTCCACCATCAGGTCAATGATTAAGAAGTTCCAGTCAACTGGAAATATATTGTCTCAACACATTGTGGGGTCAGAAAAACTCCAAAACTACAAAACTTTAAAACTACAATTCTAAGTCACCTACATCAACACAAGTTGTTTGGAAGGGTTTCAAGAAAAAAAATCGTCTACTCTCATCCAAACAAAACTTAAGCACCTTCAGTTTTCCAGACACTACTGCACTTCAAATGGGATTGGGTTCTATGGTCAGATGAAACCAAAATAGAGCTTTTTGGCAATAAACACCAGAGGTGGTTTTGGTATACACAGAGAGGAAGCCATATGGAAAAGTACCTCATGCCCATGGTTAAATATGGTGAGAATCTTTATCTTTAATGTTTTGGAGCTGTTTTTCTGCCAGAGGACCTGGACATTTTGTTAGGATACATGGTATCATGGACTCTATCAAATATCAACATATATTAATGAAATCCTGACTGTCGCTGCCAGATAGTTTAAAATGGGCTGTGGTTGGATCTTCCAGCAGGACAATGATCCAAAAAAAACATCAAAATCAACACAAAAATGTTTTTCTGACCAAAATCAAGGTCCTGCCACGGCCATCCCAGTCCCCTGACTTGAACCCCATAGAAAACCTATGGGGTGAACTGAAGAGGAGAGTCCACCAGAATGGACCTTGAAATGTGAAGGATCTGTAGAGATTCGGTGTGGAGGAACAGTCTCAGATCCCTTGCCATGTATTCTGCAACTTCACCAGGCATTATAGGAGAAGTCTCAGAGTTGTTATCTTGGTGAAGGGAGGTAGCACAAAATATTGACCAAAAGGGTGGCAATAATTGTGACACACATTTTTAACAAAGAGAATTTTTTGGATAAACCTGTGTTGCATTTATATTCGTTTGATATCCATGAGAGGAGAGTATTTTAGTGAATTTTTTTAAACAAAAGATCAAAAGGTTAAACAATAAAGACAATTTTTTACAGCCTTCTTTGCTCATATTTACCAAGTGTGCCAATATTAGTGGAAGGCACTGTATGTCCTTTGATGAAAGGATAGTACAAGTGTTGGAAGAGAAAATATTAATATGTGTGGGGAAATTTTTTTTAGTGTTGTTTGTTTCAATGTCTCTACATGCTAGATCATGGTCCATGAAATTATAGCTATCTATAGCTGAAATGCTATAAGGGAACTTCTGAAACCATGCTTTTCATTGGAACTTTTTTCTCTTATTGCCCACTGTGAGGAATGTCTTTGCATGTCTCTGATGTCCAATTAATGAATCAAAACAAAACCAGCAGGATGCATGCTGGACATGTTTGGACTCCAGTAATTGTTATATTAACAGTCACTTACTAATTTTAACCAAAAGCCTAACAACATTCTTCATCCTGTTTACACCTGGTACTAACATTTTTCTTGGGGAAATGGTCAAACATGCCTTTCAGAGGAGGTTAGTAATGAAATGGGCTACATAATGTGGTCCCAATTTGTCCCTTGCAAACTTGGGATGCCTAGTCAATAGCATCATGGCAAGTTATCTCTGGAAATGTGTTTGAGAGAGATGAAAATTTAAGGTGTGATCAGCTATACACCCACTTTAATTAGATGACCAATGTTAATACCAGGTATGAATGAAGCCTATAAGATCTATAGGATTCATCTAGCAGATTAATTAAGGAATTATTTATTATTATTTAAACATTTCCACAGTTCCTCAAAGTTTCTCTTCTTCTCACATTAAGGTAGGCTTGCAGCATAAGAGGCCACAGGAGCAGCATATATGGCCTTAAACAAGGCAACTTTTCAAAACAAAATGACTAACAGCCCTTGAGCCAATTAACTGGCACCTGGTTACCATTAACACTACCAAATATAACTGAAGAGTGTAACACTGTCCAATGTCAGTGCAGACTTTGTAAACACATATGAACATCTATAATGATGTGAAAACAGAATGTTTATGTATTTTGTTTGCGGTTGTGCATATGAATGAAATCTACACAATTAATGTCATCAGCAGCCTTATCACGCAATCACTATTCAGGTAGGAGGAAGCACATGGCTCATACTTTAATTGCCGGTTATATGCACTAATGGTGATGTGAACCAACTCATATGAGCTTGTTGTCAAACTAATTAGAAGGAGATACTTATGTGTGTTCCTCTCTCAGTGTTAACTGCAGACTGGTGTGGTAATTCATTTCTCTTCATTTTCTGGAGCACTCTGAAGCCATGGGAAGAGTTGTTATGGTTTTGATATCCAGGACATAAATAAAGAGCTGGTCAAATAAAGAACAGCTGCAAAGGAAGAGATCTTGTTTGGTGTACTCTGTGTGTGTGTGTGTGTGTGTGTGTGTGTGTGTGTGTGATAGAGAGAGAGATGCAGATGTTTAACACTGTAATGTGTGCATTGATGGTTTTTAACACATTTATGGAAATCATTCCTTCAACATGGTGTGATCTCAGATAAATGAGTGCATATATTTACTTATATATATATATATATATACTAATTATATATATATTTACTAATTACATATATTTATATATATTTTATATATAATTAAATTTTACACACACACACACACACACACATATATATATATAAATTAGGCTTTGCCTCCACTAACAAGAATGTAATGTATTGATCTGAAGGTCTTACCTTACATTATGGAAGGACTCAATTACTGCCAAGTGTTCAGATACTATTGCATACACTATTTTAGCTATTATACTATTTTATTTTTAGCAAAAAATGTAATTTCTGCCTGTTTGGGGGTACACATGTTCAGCATTGAATTTGTTTGTGATGTCACACTCCACTGTAGCGGTTAATAGCTGACATGCAAATAGACATTCAGGGTTTTATGAATTTGCAGTTGTTGCTAAGTATTTCTCTTTTTTTTACCTGGCCTACTAGGTTTACTTATTATAATTTTATCGTGGCAGTTGTATACAGTGTTTAACTATCTTTAGTTGTGCTGTCCGTTTTATCTGTGTACTGATGTTATTATGGAGAGGTGTGAATTGTTTTCCCAACGAGGGGCTCACACCCCTCCCCTTTCCCATCACCCTGCTCACCAGCAGTTAAACACAGTCATGAAACTCTACACACAGAAACCCAACAGTTTATAACATCTTATAACAGAATCTGTAGCAATAAACTAATTCATTATTTTATACTGATTTGAGAATGCCTGATTCATTTTTATTCAGCTTGATTAGTGATTAGCACATATGCCCTGTGATGGGTTGGCATGGGATCGGTTCCCAGTGACCCTGTGTAGGATAAGCAGCACAGAAAATGGATGGATGGAATTACTGAAGATTACAATTAGTTCAACAACATTTTTTTTGTTTGTTGAATAACTGTTAACATTATTATTAACATTAGTGAGGAATTGTCATATAAATCTTATTTATACCACAATGATCACAGGTTCATTTTCAGCTCTGACAATAGTTCTGCCTGTAATGTTTATATTATAATACTAGTTGGTTTTATACTAACAACTTCCACAGGAAAGTGTATGAGAACATCTCGACATAAAAAATTGTTTAATTGTTATGTGTTCTGTGAGGACTCTCCAGTGCTTTTATATGTAAATAATGATTGGCAAATCAAAGTTGTGCATTTGTAATGTGTGTGAGTGAGGATTTTCTTTTTTCTTTTGTGTATGTGTGCATTTCTGAATGTGCTGTAGATCCCCTGTTGCTTTGAAGCCCTATACAGTAGGGGGTAAGGCAAACAGAAACCCATTCCCCCTCTCTCTTGCTCTGGTTTGGGTTGGAGGTATTAGCCACCCACAGTGGTGCACGCTCACACCCCTCTCTGCTCATTGGTTGAGTTTTTCTAGCAGTCTGTGGTGGCTGACACTGTAATGCATTTAAGGACTCATGGGGAAAGGCCTGTGCAGTCTAAGCCCAGAAATCCTGTAATATTACTGCTGAGACTTGGCAAATGGAAAGTTACTTCTGACTCCAGACCCTTGAGATAGTGTCAGTCAGCACCAGTGAAAGTCTGGATAATGGATCATGGAGCTGTTACTTGATATTACAATAGTTGATATGAGATTTGAAATGGTTGTGTGTGTGTGTGTGTGTCACAGTTCCCCCTGCACCTTTGGTACTGCACCTTTGCTCTGCCGGAAGCAGAGTGCATGACAGTTCTCAACACTTTGACTGTGTTTACGTTTTTGTGTGTGTCTCCACCCAAGTCTGTTTGTACACTCCATGTCCCATCAGCAACTTCTCACCCAAAGTCACATGTTTTCATGCACCTGTTTCACGTTGTGGTTAATAAGCACTGATGTGTGTGTGTGTGTGTATATATAGTCCTTGTTTTCACGTAGTCTTTGTCTTTCGTTGTTTAGACTCACATCTCTGTGTCAGTGTTTGTGTTTAGCCTGAGTGTTTGTTTCATGCCACAGTGTTTATGTATATCAGTCTTATTGTCTTTGTTTGGTTGTTTTGTTATGTTATATATTAAATCTTCAAAATCTGCGCTTGCATCCATCTCAACTACCAAAACATGACAGAACGAAAGATCTTTATCATGGATGCAGCGGATTTTTTTCCCCTGAAGCCCGGTACACGGAGGAGCTTTCCGTCGCACTGAAACGACTGACTGAACAAGTTGCGCAGATAGGGCAGCTGAAGTAAGCCGGACTAGAAGCCACGCCGATATACACGTGGTTCCTGGCATATGTCGAGGTGGAACTGGCTAGGCTCACACGCCTGCAGGCGCAACGGGCGCTGCCTGAAAGCCCCCCGCGGCAGGTGAATTACGCCACACTTCCCAGCCTGGAGGTGATGGCTGACCCAGAAATTCTTTTGGGGGGGAGCACTGATCACAGCAGAGCTCCAGCTTGAGACCTATAAGGAGGTCTCAACCATGGCGCCACAGCCAGAGGTGAGCATGCAGCCACAGAGCTCCAGCCTGAGGCCATCTCCCGCCCTCCCTCCACTGTTCTGGCTCTCGCCCTGCCTCCCTGTTTGGCTGTGGACATCGCTCTGCCTCCCTGCTTGGCTTAGGTCATCTCTCTGCCATCCTGCTCTGCTGAGAACGTCTCTCTGCCTCTGTTGCGCTGAAGACATCGCTCCCCTTCTTTGCTACGCGCAGTGGGTCACGCTCCCTTCCTGCTCCATGAAGGACATCGTTTCCCCCCTCTTGCTCCGCGGATAGCTTCGTTCCTCCCTTGGGCCTCACGGAGGACCTCGCTCCCCTTACTGGCCTCGCGGAGACCCTCACTCCCCTAATGGGCCTTGCAGGGGACCTTGCTTCACTTTCCTGCACCGCGGAGGACATCGTTTTCCCCCTCTTGCTCCGCAGAGAGCTTCGTTCCTCCCTTGGGCCTCACGGAGGACCTCGCTCACCTTACTGGCTCGCGGAGAACCTTGCTCCCCTCACGGGCCTCGCAGGGGACCTTGCTTTGCTTTCCTGAACCGCTGGTTACTGCGCGCTGTTTCCCTGCTCGGCGGAAGTCGTCGCTCTGGCTTTGCGTTTGGACGTGGACTTCGCACGGCCTTCCTGTGCAGCTGTGGACTTCACTCAGCCTTCCTGTGCAGCTGTAGATTTTGCTCAGCCTTCCTGTGTAGCTGTGGACTTTGTGCAGCCCTCCTGTTCAGCTGCGGCCGTCGCTCAGCCTCTCCGTTCCGCCGAGGGCGCCGTCGCTCGGCCTCTCCGTTCCGCCGAGGGCGCCGTCGCTCGGCCTCTCCGTTCCGCCGAGGGCGCCGTCGCTCGGCCTCTACGTTCCGCCGAGGGCGCCGTCGCTCGGCCTCTCCGTTCCGCCGAGGGCGCCGTCGCTCGGCCTCTCCGTTCCGCCGAGGACGCCGTCGCTCGGCCTCTCCGTTCCGCCGAGGATGCCGGTGCTCAGCCTTGGTCCCCGGGTTCTGTTTGGGACATTCTGCCCAGGGGGCCAGGTCCGCCAACAGGGGGGTTGTTTCGTGGCGCTCTGGGAGGAGCGACCTTGGGGAGGGATCTGTCACGGTTCCCCCTGGTGGCTGTACGCAGGTACTGCACCTTTGCTCTGCCGGAAGCAGAGTGCATGACAGTTCTCAACACTTGGACTGTGTTTACGTTTTTGTGCGTGTCTCCACCCAAGTCTGTTTGTACACTCCATGTCCCATCAGCCACTGCTCACCCAAAGTCACATGTTTTCATGCAACTGTTTCACGTTGTGGTTAATTAGCACTGATGTGTGTGTGTGTGTGTGTGTGTGTGTGTGTGTGTGTGTGTGTATATAGTCCTTGTTTTATCTGCCATTTTAAGTGACTGAACAGTCAAATACAATAATAATTGTATTATGCCAATAAGGATAATGAAATTAAACAATTGCAATTTTTTTTTTAAATAGGAAAAATAATAGTGGCCAATACATCTAACAATGTATTGGCCCCTTTTTCCATACATTATCTTACTATCTCTGCAGCAGTGCATGGCTAAATTTTATACAGTCCATACAGTCTTTGTCTTTCGTTGTTTAGACTCACGACTCTGTGTCACAGTGTTTGTGTTTAGCCTGAGTGTTTGTTTCATGCCACAGTGTTTATGTATATCAGTCTTAGTGTCCTTGTTTGGTTGTTTTGTTATGTTATATATTAAATCTTCAAAATCTGCGCTTGCATCCGTCTCAACTACCAAAACGTGTGTGTGTGTGTGTGTGTGTGTGTGTGTGAGAAACAGAGAGAGAGAGAGAGATGATACAATGTGCAGCAATTTAGAGTTATACTTTTTAACACATTTGTGGAGATCAAGAAATCATACCTCTCTGTTCAAGTCAAACAAGTCATAATAAATATATTCACTGAATTTGTGTTGATGCCTGCAATCAAACAGTTATATGAATCATTGGGATCTCTAGGAAGAGTTCTGAGAATTCTGAGAATCTTGCCATCTGCCGTTCAGCAGTGTTACCTCGAGGCCACTTTTCCATGAACACCAAGCACAAATTCCTCCACTGTGAGCTGACAACAGAGAGCAGAGAGCCAAAATCAACAGACTGGGTGATACTGTGTGTGTTTAAGTGTGTGTGCATTGTATGTGTGTGCTTACAGTTTGGAGAAATGGTAGCTTTCCAAAATCTTTACATCAAATATATCATTGTTATGGATTTTTTTTTTAAATCCAGCACAATCATATCAAATAGGACACGATATGGTTCCAATACCAAACAAGACAAAATACCCCAGAGTTAAGAAAGGTGTAATGACATATAAAGACAAATTATAACTACTTTTTTTATGTGCAAAAGAAAACTTAAGCCATTTTACAATATGCAAAAAATGGAAAGCTTAAGAAATACCAATGATATATTAGGAAGATGTACTCAAAGCCTGGGCAGTGGTGTAAACATTCTGTAGTAAGGTTGAACTGCTACTGCCTGCTCCTGAACAGCATGACCATGACCAGGGAAATGACCCAATGTGCATTTCTGTCTGGAATAGGGTTTTCATTCCAAACATATACAGCTTCCTTTCCAAGCTTTCTGTGTGAAATCTTGAAAAGCAATAAAGTACTACATTTGTCTGCACAATTTTGGCCAAATCATGTATTTTGTTTATTTGTAATTATGGCATGCGCAACAGTTTAGACAACCGGTTGATAAAGCCTCAGAACTTATTTAACTTGTTAGGCCTTAATAGGACTCTTTGCTCAGATCAAGAATTGTCATTAAGAATCAACAATCAATATTCTTACCAAGCAGTGAAAGACAATAAAACTATATCAAAGAGCTTCTAGCTCACAATTTCCACTGTCCAAAATGTCATTAAGAAATGGTAGTTACAATGTGCTCTAGTAATATTGGCACCCTTGGTTAATATGAGCAAAGAAGGCTATGAAAACTTGCCTTTATTGTTTACAGTTTTGATCTTTTGTTAAGAAAAAAAAAATCACTAAAATGATCTGCTCTCATAGATATCAAACAAAATACAGGTTTATCAAAAAAATCTTTTTTGTAAATATAGGTGTGCAACAATTATTGGAACCCTTTTAGTCAATACTTTGTGCTCTCTGAGTCTTCTCCTATAATGCCTTATGAGGTTCTAGAATACATGGCAAGGGATCTGAGACCATTCCTCCATACAGAATCTCTCCAGATCCTTCAAATTTCGAGGTCCATGCTGGAGGACTCTCCTCTTCAGTTCACCCCACAGGTTTTCTATGGGTTTCAAATCAGGGGACTGGGATGGCCATGGCAGGACCTTGATTTTGTGGTCAGTAAACATTTTTGTGTTGATTTTTATGTATGTTTTGGATCATTGTCCTGCCGGAAGTTCTAACCACGGCCCATTTTAAACTTTCTGGCAGAGGCAGTCAGGTTTTCATTTAATACAGTGGTG
>JAFFST010054289.1:146497-164802 GCA_022414735.1 Noturus placidus
GGTGGCGCTACAAAGTATTAACTTAAAGGGGCTGAATAATTTTGCTCGCCCAATTTTTCAGATTTTTATTGTGTTGAAAAAGTTTGAAATATCCAATAAATTTCGTTCCACTTCATGATTGTGTCCCACCTGTTGTTGATTCTTCACAAAAAATTACAGTTTTATATCTTTATGTTTGAGGCCTGAAATGTGGCAAAAGGTCGAACAGTTCAAGGGGGCCGAATACTTTCGCAAAGCACTGTATGTTCTCCAGCATGCAGAACACCATGGACCTATTCTGTATTGGTCTGCTTGATAATTAAGGACACATTTTCTCACGCTGCTCTGGAGCCAGTAAGAGATGCTCCTGGCACTGATGATCAGATACAGTGATGCTATCCACTTCTGATCAGCCAAAACTAACATTTGACCATACTGTGTGGCTGCCTGCTGCACAATAGGCATTTTTTATTCTCTCCTGCTCACTTCTGCCACGATAATTAATGAAGTGAAACTCTCCGCAGGATCTGTTTTTTTTTTTAGCCTGGCCATCATGTTTATTTCTCACAAATGAGTAATTGAGTGTGGGTATGGGTGTGTAAACTTTGCTCACCCTTGCACAAGCCTAGCTCGTGTAGAGCTAGAAAAAATATGGGTTTATTTTTCTCTTTTATAAGTCTATATACCTGAGTCACACAGAAGCCATTGGGCTCTGAAGTTAACAGCATCAGTATCTTTCAGGTATATGATGTTAATGACCTAGAAGCAAGGACTGATGTTGGACAGGTAAAAAAAACGTCCAACATCTGGAAAATTCAGATGGGTCAGCATTGGCTGCATTAGTTAGCCACTGGGGAGGCTGGGGAAATACGACCAGTCTTTGAAAGTCTCAGGCTTGTCTTTGTTAAATCAAAGCAGCTTCCTCTGTTCATCCTAGTACTCAGTGGTGCAGGACTGATGAGCGAAATTTCCAAGCCTCTACCTGTAGACAGTAAATATTAGCACTAAAACTAAGAATCGTCTGTATTCAATTAGGAAATGTGCTCTTTTGGTTTAATTACATTTATCTATTCTCTTGGTATTGAACAACACCACTACCTCACACGTTGATGATGCATGGCGGCTCTACTGTGTATTTCCAGCTGCAAAGTTTACTTGGCAATCCAGTTTATGAGTTGACAGATTTCAGTGATGATACTAACGATTGTGGGTATTGTGCTATAATGATGATATAAGGTTGCTCCTGTTGATATACATGTGTCTACTTCTATGATGTTTTGTGACTTATGTTAGGAAGGTTTTTATGAGTCTTTCTAGGAATTTATTAAGTGTTCTACAGACTTACACCATTTAACAGAACTACTGTGGTTCAGAAAATGGTTAGATTTGACAGAAAAATCCTAGGTTTTGTGTAGTTTCTAAACAACAATTTAATAATAATGTTCAGGTTTAATAAATGTTACAGATGGATTTTCTAGATGACCGCAATATAAACAGCTCCAGCTAAAAACAGTTAAAGTACACGCTTCAGTGTTACACAATACACAACTTGCCATGACATTCAATCCTAAGTATAGAAGTTTCCACCAGTATATCCCTGATCTCCCACACTGCCTGTTCGCATACCACAATGAAATTATGGCAAAAATGGGTAGAATAAAAAGAAGGCTCTACTGCAGAGCTGGAAAGAAAGTGCCTGAATTATCCTTGTTCCCTTTTAAATATGCAAGTGGAATTCCATAACCTTTTGCACAAAGTAGGAAACAAATACTACTATAACAACAGATTAAAGAGCAGTTCTTTCCATCTTTTCTGAATGCTTCATTTCTCAGATGAGTTATCAATTCATTCATTTCATTCATTGCAATCAATACGCTTATTTGTTATATTCATTTCCAGTGGCTTTGTCTATCGACCTAATGACGCTCCCCTTCAGAATTTCCAAACGATGTAGATGATGAATACCTCTGACTGTGTGTGTGTGTGTGTGTGTGTGTGTGTGCGTATGTGTGTTTGGGTGTTTCTGTGTGTGTGGGGTGGAGTGGGGGGATTCTGCAGCTGGGGACACAGCACACCAGCTGGGCTTCCCTCTGGTTACACTCAGCTTGTCCCTTTGTGCACACGCGCACACACGCGCACACACACACGCACACACACACACACACACACACACACACACACACACACAGGGAGAGAGTAATGGCTAAGCCACTAATCCAGTCAGGCCTTGGATTGGAGCAGTGCCCCCATTTTCAACTTTACCTATATCCGGCCATAATTGACTTCTGCTATGGGTGGTCCTCCACATTGTGACATATGCTCGGTAATGATCTTTTCCAAAGTGGCTAAATCAGTTTAATCCAGAAGTTCTGAGTTTCTAAGGGTAATCGCTGTTTGTCTAAAGTGTTGCTTTCATTTATAGTTGTCATTTACAATCTCTTGGTCAATGTTTTAGTAATTCTCCTCTCAGTGTGCTATGTGTCTTTTATGTGTCTTGTCTTGTGGATGGTTGTAAATGGTGCAGGGAGGCATCTGTTTAATTAAATTGGAGAAAGTGGTAGTTTAAGACCAATGCTCTAAACACATAGCACCGACATGTGGCGCTTCAGCATAAGGTGCTCTTCCTTTCGAATATGCAGTTTCCTCTTAAAACAAGCATCTGTTTCCCACTCAGTCATTGAGAGCCATTTTGTTCGTTGAACTGTCTGCATGTACTTGGTAACAATGGCTAGAACAGGTCCTCCTGCATTATAGCTTTCTCTAAGCATGCTTGGGTGTTTTTTGTGTCACTTACCTAATGTTCCCTAATTACTCTGGTTAAAAACTTTGACCATTCTGGATACAAATGTTTGCGAGGGTTTTTTGACCTCTTTGTAGAAGGAGTAGTGGTTAGTTTGCCTAGCATTGATATAAGAACAGGCTATTTTGTCCACATCAGGTGATGATTGCTGCTTTGGGCCCATGGCCTTGAAGGAACTTCCTATCCCTAAGATAAAAGGGCACTCCTTATGTTGTTATGATTATTAACAATGTTGTTTTAGCACTTCTATTGGAAGAATTAGACAATTTTGAAAAGTTGAAAAGTCTATATTTTGTGTGGTCACGATTATTTTCAAGTACTGCCTTAATCCTCTTGGGCATGGAGTTCACCAGAGCTTCACAGGTTGCCACCAGAGTCCTCTTCCACTCCTCCATGATGACATCATGGAGCTCGTGGATGTTAGAGACATTGTTCTCCTCCACCTTCCGTTTGAGGATGCCCCACAGATGATCAATAGAGTTTAGTCCATCACCTTCACCCTGAGCTTTTTTAGCAAGGCAGTGGTCATCTTGAAGGTGTGTTTGGGGTCGTTGTCATGATGGAATACTGCCCTGTTGCCAGTCTCCAAAGGGAGGGGATCATGCTCTGCTTCAGTATGTCACAGTGCATGTTGGCATTCATGGTTCGTGTGAGAACGATGACACCACATTTAACACACCTGCTCCCCATTCACGACCTTGTAACACCAACAAGTCCCATGACACCGGGGAGGGAAAATGGCTAATTGGGCCCAATTTGGACATTCACTTAGGGGTGTACTTAATTTTGTTGCCAGCAGTTTAGACATTAATGGCTGTGTGTTGAGTTATTTTGAGGGGACAGCAAATTTACACTGTTACACAAGCTGTACACTCACTACTTTACATTGTAGCAAAGTGTCATTTCTTCAGTGTTGTCACATGAAAAGATATCATCAAATATTTACAAAAACGTGGGGGGTGTACTCACTTTTGTGAGATACTGTATATAATTATGATTATTATTATTATAGATGTATAATTGTATATGTTTATATACACAATATAAATGCATATATTTGAAAATAAGTTTGTAATCATGTGCAACAGAAACAGGTTCCATTCGTAGATCTACGTACGCTCACAATAAAGATGGATAGTGATGTAGAAGTTTGCAATGGCAGCAGAACACTGGGCTCTGATGAGGTGGAGAACTTCTCTCCTCCTGAATCCCCAGGGATAAATAGATGTGCAGGTCCTCTGCCCTATCTAAAGGAGGAAGGCACTTCCCTTTAACATGGAGTCTCATTGAATATTGAAGGCTACGGGCAGGAGATGGAAGCTCCTGTTGGTTCAAATGAGGTGTCAATTGAAAGGTCAGAGTACAGTGGCCATTTTGAGGTCAAGAGATCAGGAATATTTACAAGCAAACAGAAGTTATAATGGTGAATACATGAAAGATGAAATGACACAGCAACAGTCCGTGGGTATTTACTGATGTAATACTGTGTTTTGACAAAATATTTTATATGATTGGATCAGTTGTACCTTTGCCAATGTAACAAGACTGTTTTTGTGTCAGGGTATTAGGGATCAGTGGACCACTATGAGGCTTCAAATGTGAGTTACCTCAGTTTTGTAAGTGTTGTTTGCATGCTGTTGGTCTGAAAATGACGTTGACTGTAGCTGCTGTTGTGATTGTATCGTGAAACTGTTTGTATGAATCAAATCACAAAAATCTTAACTTTCCAAAGATATTGCATGAGTACCTATGTACACATAGAAGCTGTGTATATAGCATAGTTTTGCACTTAACAACACAACGGCCAGTCAGCAGGCCATGGTTAATAAGCGCAAAAGGCAAGTAAACTGTCATGGTTAAAAATTGGACACATACCTCCTATGAAGGGGTGGAAATATCCTTGGGACTTGGTACCACATCATTGTCTAGATGCAAACTGCTTTCATGAGTAAGGCTGAAGTCCACATATCTCCAATTCTTGTAGCTCTTCCGAGAAAAATGTTTGCTACACACAAACAATTTTGATATGTTGGTAGTTGATGGCCAACCAAGTGCACGCACCCAGAGCCTAGCCCTGCCAGCATCAAAGGGAAAGGCTGTGATGTGAAAATTCTTTGGCTTGCTTTACATGTCACCATCCATGGTTGGTAATTGTATTGAGCTGGCCAGTGGGTGGGAAATAACAGACGATAAGGAAAAAATGAGGAAAAATTATAAATGTATTTATAAAAGTAGTTTTAGTTGAAACATGGAATGCAGAGTTAACCCATGTAAATACTGGGAGAACATGTGCAACTCAAGCTCAGACTCAGACCAGGGACCCTAGAGCTGTAAGCCACCAATGCTTATAAGTATTTAAGTGTCATTTTTTTTGTAATGGTGTTGCCTTTTGAGGTGAAAATTTATATGTGATACTTCCATTTATATATTTCCATTTATATATTTTGTTTTTTGTATGGTTTGATATCTAATGATACACAAAGTCTTTGGAGTAACTACATTTCATTTCACTACACTTTGTACCTGTTATAAACACACATGTGACATATAAACCTTGAATCTTGAATCCCTTACAGTTACTTAGCTATCAAATTTTGTCATTTATAATTTGGCTCACTGATAGAACTTGCAAGTATTAGAACACACCAACCCTCCTGTTCATTTGAGGATCTCCCTGTTCTTTCTGCAACTTACATTTACTTCTGGCCAGTTAATGAAAACACAGTGTATTGGTTCTATTGTATCACTGCATTCAACGTGGATTGAAATCGACCTTACTTGCCTCACATGTCATGTAAAAATAATGTGGAAATGAAATCATGTAAAATTCGACAAAACCCTCCCAACACGTTCCCTTAGTATTACCCTGAAATTATAGACTGTGCCTTTAATGTATAGTATGATAGAATAGTGTCTCCAAAGAGCTTTCATTCAAAATGAGCAGATGTGTATGTAATTTACAGTATACACAGCATGACGAGGAAACAGTGCTAGTATTCGCCTGTCATCAGAGTCCAAACAGTTCTGGTGACGTCATGTGTGTGTCAAAGGCAGCATTGATAGCAATGGCTTGTATGGCCACCAAAGTGGAAAACACAGACTTTGAACTGATAAAGAATCAATGTGGAGTCTGGTAGGGTCTAGGAGCCTATCGGCCTCAGCTATGTGGGACTTCCTTTTCTGGATATGACCACTGGAAATTCAGTGATATAACAAGCAATGGAAACAATGGCACAATAGCATCGATTACAAACATTATGTAGGTCTTTTTAATCAGGCATGTTATTTCTGAAATGTGAGACTAAGTAAGGCTCCAGTTCACCTTTTGCCTAGTTCTCATTCTTTTTCTGAGCATCTGCACACAATTTCATTGACTCTAGTACACCAGCCAGGCTCTAGGGCAGAATAACACAGTGTGCTGTTCGGTTGTGATGTAAAGCACTACACATGCCTATTTATCCTTTGCCAGTCATTGTTGTCAGGAGATATGCTGTGCTGATGATGCAGAGAGCCTGTCTTCTCATGGAGTACATAGAGTTGATGCATGCTTTCTTTATTAATATTATGTGCCTGTATAGTGGCTAAACCAAAGAACAAGGCTGTTTATTTGGGAGCTATGGTAAGTTTACAGAGACATAATTCTGGTCAAATGTCAATTCTGGACCATGCAGGGACATATTAAATTACAGAAAATGTTTGTCAGATACAGTCAGATACAGAGGTAAAATAAAAAAAAAAATCTTTGTAGCAAACAAATACTTAGCTTATCTAACCTGGAATACAAATTCGGATATTTATATTCCCATACCTTGGATCACGAGCAAAAGACATAATACAGTGACAAAAGCAAATGCTAATGTTTTTGATACCTTCATGTAATTTATTCTACATGTAATATCACTGTTGCTGTCATGGTATCGAATTTCAAAAATAGCCAAAGCACACACATTCAAAATACATTGAATAGCAGGTGCTGGACAGAAATCAAACAATAGTGTTCAATGGCACATTTTTACAAATAAATATGAATATCAATGATTGTTAGTCAATGATGTAAGTCAATGATTTCATGAGCTTGATTTAGCATGGCATGGACACATTAGAAACACCCTATCATTCATATGGTTGGTATGAAA
Source organism: Noturus placidus (assembly GCA_022414735.1). Taxonomy (NCBI): domain Eukaryota; kingdom Metazoa; phylum Chordata; class Actinopteri; order Siluriformes; family Ictaluridae; genus Noturus; species Noturus placidus. The sequence continues at coordinate 153,413 of JAFFST010054289.1, forward strand.
TGAATGAATGAATGAATGAGCTGCCCAGGACGTTCTGAGTTTACATATTAGCATATATTTTTAACTTAAGTTGCAGAGTTAACTTGCCAACTCTGAATATGGCCCTGTAGCTATAAGTTAGTAAAGCATTCACTTTGCAATGCAGTCAGTGTTTTGTAAGGCTAATAATTATAATGTATTAAAAAAAATACTTGTTGCACATTTCAGACACTCCACTGCGATGTTCAGTGGTAGTTAATACTAGACAGCTATCTAACCTGAGTTAACTTGACAGGATTTCTGAGAAGATTTCTAAACCATATACACAATCAATTTGAGTAATGAAAAAAATAAGGAATCACAGTTCTATTTCATTACATTCCACTTAGTTGTACATAACCTTCCTATTTCAAGCCAGTGCTGATGTGCAGTATTCAAAAGCACTTGTTAGCTCAGGCACTAGTTAGCTCAGGCACTAATTTCAATAACAGTTTAGTGTTGAGACATTTGCTGAACCCTTTGCTAAGGGTTTATAATTAATAATGTGTCTATAGATCATTATTATTACAGTTATTTCATTACATTCATACATTATTGTTACAGTTATTATTATTTAGTTATTTAAGACTGGTAGACTACAACTTTTTAAATAAATAAATAAATCGATGAATAAATAAATACATTTATAATAATAATAATAATAATAATAATAATAATAATAATAATAATTATTATTATTATTATTATTATTATAACCATCTTAACAATTTTCTGTCATCTCCTTCTATTTATATCATATTCTATTTATATCATATTTCAGAAATCTAATAAATTGATGGTTTTACAGCCAAGAATGTCAGCAGAATGTTTTTAATGCATGAAAGTAACAACATTTAAGCCAGTCACAAATATGTCTGGAGTAAGTAAGCATTTGCTTTTGAAGATTGATTGAAGTAAACACAAATCTTTTTGCTGACTAAAGCAGAAATACTTCCAAAAAAACAACCTTAACCACAGCAATGAGGTATTTCTAGTTTATTACTATACACCACTGTCTAAAAGGTGAACTGGCAAGTTAAGAAGTACTCTCAGTGTACAGTACGATCAGTCAGACCTTTCAGACACCTGGGTAAATGTATAAGAACATTAAAGTACAATGTATTGTTTCTCAGGCCTATAGTTTTGGCACCCCATTTGATTTGAAAATTTGTATTGTATGTTCCTTGTTATGGTTTATCTCAGTGTTTTTTTTTTTGTTTGTTTGTTTTTTACATTTATCCTATACTGGCACACAAATGTGGAATATGTTCCTATTTATTATGCATGGTTGACAAAGCAATCACTAGAGACATTCAGATTGAAGGAACTATGTCTGATGTCTATTTGATTTTTCAGTGATAGCAGTTCTTCCTAGAAAGAATTGGTGTACAGTAGATCCAGATGTAAAATGGAGCCCAGAAAGTCTGATAATACATCTTTCTCTGCTCTCCAGAGTCCCTTCACTCATACAAGAGTGAAACTAGTACAATAACAAGATACACCCAGTAAATTGTTTCCATCTTTAGAGTGAGGAAACAATCAAGAAGAAGGTTTATGGATACTCATTATTTGCAGCCTATTCAATAGTGTTACTTTTATAAAACACATTTTTCAGGGTTTGTGTTCTCATCTTGTGATAAGCTTTTTATTGGAATGATGGTGCTTTCTGATTTACTGAGCATCTGTCCTATTTTTGTTCTTTAAAATGAAGAAAAACCTGCATTAAAAAAGGTATAGAATATGTGTAGCACGATAAATAAGGAATTATACCAAAATAATAAATGTCAGGGTGATGTGAATTAAAGTGAATTAAATTTTGTTTTGTTTTTTAACCATTTATAGTTGCATTTAATATTTAAGACCAGAGCACAGCTTGACACATGACTGAGAAACTGGAAATCGGAAACTTCTCTGTCCTGCAGCCTCTCCTATGTTAAAAAAAACCTAAAAAGTGCAGATACCAAAGACTCCATCTTAGTGTTGGGTCCGAGTGCACCTTTGTAAAGTTTGAGTCGAGACAAAGTCCTTAACCAATCGAGTCCTAGTCCAAAAGGGGCCGGACTCGAGCCAAGTCTGGCAGAGTCCAAAAATTAATTACATTTTTAAAAATATTAGAAATTGCAATTGTAAGCTCAACACTGAGCTGTTAAATATATAATAATATAATAAAATAATATTTCAAAACAATATTTTAACCTTCACAGACCAATGGCAACATAAATGTAACAAAAACCCCACAATTACTTCTTGCCAATGCCATTTATTATTTTTATTTCATGTGATCGCACCTCAACTAGTTTATTATCAAAAAATGGTTTCAAAGAAAAAATGGATATAGAGGTACATGTAGAACTTTTATTATATTACAAGTTTATGAAAATAGAAATGAACCTGTTTTGTTATTGTATTACACTATACTGTGTCCTCCAGTTCGAGTTTAAATTATTTGATGTGTCTACCCCATAGTTAAATAGACTGAGAGAGAGAGGACAGAGTAGAGTTTCATTTAGCAGCATGTCATAACAACAAGCTTCATGCTTTATTGCTGCTTTTAATCTCATTTCTGAACACAGCTCTGCTCTTGTAACATTTTTTCATTTTAAATTCCTAAAATGAAAAGTAAAATCCCTCTCAGCAGAGTTTATGATATTCACTACATTAAGAAGTACAATTCACATTTTAAATAAAATTGAAGACCGGAATCACCAAATGCCAATGTTTAGGGACGGGTGATATGACTACAATCTTATTTCATGCTAACGAGATATTCTCAGGTCCATCAGTAGTAAGAAATACTACGGAATTTGAATAAAGCAATTAAATGTAAAATAAAATAGGCTGTATGACATACAGTGATTCTTATTAAATTTACTGAAGTTATTCAGTCTAATGAGTGAGTGATTTTCTCTTTGTCTTTTGTTGTTTGATTAATATTAATGACACTGACAGCAGCAGGTTTATTAGATGTCTGTCACTTTAAGACCTAATGCAGAGATCTATTATACTGTATTGACACACCTTCGATTTATTTCCCAACTGTTTACATTTACATAAGATTAAACGACTCTGCTTGCAAGAATATTCGGACAGACCTTCATTTTAACACGAGCTGTCTGTATTTATTAGACCATCCAAGCGTAATAAGTCACTAAAGAGAACTTAGTAGTCTCTATGCATGAACACTTCTTATGTATTTCTGGTATAATCTCAGATTTTACTTCCGTATTGCATGTTCCTATAGCGACGTGTACTAGCGGAAAAACTGTTTCATATGATAATACTATAATGATAATACTGTAATGTTGTTATGTGAGACCTCCACAAAGTTAGAGTCTTCCTTCTTTAAATGCATCTTTATATTTTATATTTTTTTTACTCTGCAACAGTGATTAAAATTAGATGTAATGAAGGTTAATGTTTTATTTTTTTTAAGCTCATGTAAAAGTACTATGATTTAACTCTATGATTTAAACTCAAAAAGGTACCATTACAGTGAACTCAATGTACTCAAGTTTTTATGGACTGGAGGAGGACATGGGTGCAAATGCAGATAATTGATTGTATAAAGTACATTTTAATTAGATACATACAGTGGAGGAAATAAGTATTGAACATGTCAACATTTTTCTCAGTGATAATATTTATAAGAAATTTTAAACAGTTATCAGTATTAACACAAGAAATCTGGAAATATAAATAATTCACAACATTAAAGTCTGTAAATAAAGTTATGTGTAATAAACTGGAATAACACAGGTAAAAAGTATTGAACACGCTAAGAAAAAGCAGGTCTCCAAGGCAAAGTAAGGCAATGAACCAGCTGAAATACAGTATGTAGGTAGTTAGACGGTAATTATACCCTCTATAGGTGCAAATTTATATCAGATGGGTTAATAAATTAATGGTCTTTAAAAAGGCTTTTCTTTACCAAAGTATCACACAAGAAACATCTCATGATGGGTAAAAGCAAAGAGCTCTCCCAAGACCTTTGCAACCTTATTGTTGCAAAACATATTGATGGAATCGGATACAGACGTATTTCAAAACTTTTGAATCCTCCAGTAAGCACCATTATCCACAAGTGGAGGCAACCTTACTCCGTCATCAACTGGCCTTGCACAGGAGTTCCTCACAGAATAGTCAGAAGAGTCGCCCAAGAGCCAAGGACCACTCAGAAAGAGCTCCAGAAACACTTGGACGCAGCAGGTGCCATCATCACAGATAAAACAATAGGCAATGCACTCCACTGCTCACGCTCACCCCACAAGACTCCATTACTAAAGAAAAGGCATGTCAAAGCTTCTTTAAACTTTGCTACAATTCATTTAGACAAGCCTATGAAATACTGGGAGAGTGTAGTCTGGTCAGACGAGAGCAAAATTGAACATTTTGGCTGTCATACTACACACCATGTTAGGAGAAGAAATGGCACTGCACCTCACCCTAAAAACACTAAACCAACAGTGAAGTTTGAAGTTTGTTCCAGCAGGACAACGGTCCAAAAAATATTCAAAAAAAGGAAACTCTCAATTGATTTCAGAGAAAAAAAATCAAGGCATTATAATGTCCCAGTCAATCACCTGACTTGAATCCAATTGAACAAGATTTAAAGACAACATGTTTAGAAGAATGGACCAAAATCACACCTGAATACTGCGCCCAATTAATTTCTTCATACAGGAAGCGTCTTGAAACAAAGGCTTCTCCATTAAGTATTAAATACATTTCAGTTAGCTTGTTCAATAATTTTTTCCTGTGTCATTCCACTTTAATACACATAACTTCATTTATGGACTTTAATGTTTGGATTTATTTGCGGTGTGGGTATCCTGAGTTAAAACCAAAGTCTGGTGAACATTTCATGTGAATAACGTCATTGGAAATATATTTACTGAAAAAATGTTGACTCGTCCAATACTTATTTCCCCCTCTGTAAATACAAATAATGCAAAGACAGGTATGAACAGTCAGAATGAGAGACTTTGCTAGATTCACTAGTCAGATATAGCATGAGAATACTCACCCTCAAAATTGTCGACTTAACACGAAATATATCATTTGAAGCCCTTCTCCTTCTTACTGTTACATTTACATTTACATTTATTCATTTAGCAGACGCTTTTATCCAAAGCGACTTACAAGTGCACACTCACACACCAATGGTAGCAGAGCTTCCATGCAAGGTGCTAGCTTGCCATCGGGGCAACTTAGGGTTCAGTGTCTTGCCCAAGGACACTTCGGCATGGGATCACCCGGGCCGGGATTCGAACCACCAACCCCACGATTAGCGGATTAGCGGACAACCCGCTCTACCGACTGAGCCACAGCCGCCTACTGTTGAGTGCAAAAACTGACTGTCTCACAATATGATTAACATTATTCACGGTAATCTGGGGAATTTCTTGTAAACAGCGAGTGTAATACGTCATACTCTCCTACGCATCTTCACACAGTTACCGCCAATAGTGAAAATGGCTTCTGGCACAGAACCGGATGTAACTAAGCAGGCTGAGACTAAATGTGGAAGCAATCGTGCATAGAATCCATTCCTCCATTCGTACTGACATGCTTTCTGTGTGCACACGCTTCAGGTGTGTGCGTACAGAAAGCCACATTGTCAGACATGGAGACATTCATTCATTTCTTGTTTTTACTCATTTCGCGACTTACAAATGAGACACACTCACACACCAATGGTAGCAGAGCTTCCATGCAAGGTGCTAGCTTGCCATCGGGGCAACTTAGGGTTCAGTGTCTTGCCCAAGGACACTTCGGCATGGGATCACCCGGGCGGGGATTCGAGCCACCAACCCTACGATTAGTGGATTAGTGGACAACCCGCTCTACCGACTGAGCCACAGCCGCCCAGTTTTTCAATTGTTTTTCAACAATTTATTCAACATAAATATCAATCGATATGATATTCTTTGTGGAAAAAGTAAGTACACCCTTGGCCTCAGAAGATAGTATTGCCCCCTTTAGCAAAAATAACTTCTTGTAGAAATTTTGCATAATTTACCACCACGCTTTTCTGGAGATTTTGATCACTCTTCCATGCAATATTCTTTCAGTTGCAAGATGTTTGAGGGTTTTCTTGCATGTAATGGCTGTTTCAAATCCCACCACAGCATTTCAATGGGATTCAGATCCGGGCTTTGACTAGGCCATGCCATATGTCATGATTCGTCCAGGAGCCCATGTATTTCTCTGTGTTTCCCTATTTTTCCCTTCCCCTTGTGTTTGCGTTCCATTATTGTGAATGTTTTTCCTCATTGCATTGTCCTGTACTAATCTTGTGTACTCTCTCCTAGTGTTCCAGTTCTACTACTCACACTGTCTGTCTGCTCACTCTCGGCTCACTTCCTGCTACACCAAGCCCCACCTTTCTTCCTTCGTGGCTCATCAGCACTGCACTCAGCTCTCATGCTGAGCATTTGACCCTCACATTGTGGACATGAGTTCAGTTCCTGGCCTTGACCACTCTAATTCATTCACCTCTCTCACACTCCCTCACATTCTTTAATAAAACCCCTTTTCACTTTAAATCCAGTTGTTTGTGTTCTGCATTTGTGTCCCCTCGTTTCTGTGTCCATAGCACCATAATTCGCCATTCCTTGGTCGATTTGCTAGTGTGCTTTGGATCATTATCCTATTGAAAGGTCCACTTTCAGTTCAGCTTCAACTTTCAGATAGATGGCCTCACATTATCACTCTTTGGTATGATGTAGAATTAATAGTTGAATCAATGAATGCAAGCTGTCCAGTCCCTGAGGCAGCAAAGCAACCCTAAATGTTATGACATTTCCACCACTGTGCTTCACAGTTGGTATGAGGGGCTTCTCCTGAAAAGCTGTCTTTGGTCGGCATCAAACATGTCTGCTGTTGCTCTGGTTAGAAACTGTGCAGGTTCTAATCACTGGCACACAATCTTGAACATCTGATTCTAATTTTATGGATTTGAAGGTGTGATAAATGCAGCAATGTACATTTTTTCCGTGTGACTGACCTTTTTTTCTTTTTTACTTAAATTGTGAAAATTACTACAAAATGTCAATTTTATGTGTCATTTGATAGTGTATCAACTTTATTAATAGGCACTGTTTCAAAGAGGATGCCAAAAAAAACAATTTACATGGGGATGTACTTATTTTTCACATGACTGTAAGTGTAGGCATATGATTAATTCGTTTAGTTATAGCATTTGAAGGTTCTCATAAATGTGTGTGTGTGTGGTCACACAAGTACAAACAGTGTGAGACATAGGCAGGAGGCTGACAAACTCCACTGGAGGTGCTGAATGATGACAGCAAGATCACTGTCTTACAGGGCTGGCAAAAACATGAAATTGGATACATATACCAGGATACAATAATCAGAATAAAAAAGAACAACATATTTAAAAACCAAAAAAACAATCTAGAAAAAATGTCCTCACCATCGCTAAGAATGATTATGAACTGATATAGAGTATACGTATGTTAGTTTGAAATGCACTATGTATCCTTTACAAAAAACAAACCAAAGCTAGCAGTCAGAAGATGCAATCACAAGCCTGACTTGTTGTCGGCTACTACACATTTCTTGTCTCTTTTTAAAATAGAAAATAGACATTATCAACAGCTTATCTAACACTGCCATTAAAGCCTCACAATTAAGACCACAGATATTTCCCTTCCTTAAACTGACCCTTGCCCTTAAAAGGAAGTTCTTTAACATTTTTTAATCCTGCCCACAAGAAAAGTTCAGAAAATGTTGATGGACTTATTAATTTTTTAATTTTTTGTAAATTTGCCGTTATAATTTATATATTAATATTTATATAGTATTTATAATCAAGAAACCCCATGCTCAGATGACTTTCTTTTCCAACATCGTTATAGAGAAGTCATGTTTAGTCACAAGAGGACCCAGGCACAGTGGGCTTATCTTGTTCCTGTGCTGGTTACTGTACAAAGTGTTTGTTATCGGTGGTTGTAAGCCGTGGGTGACTCGGGTTCTAATTCCCATGGTGGTTATCAGGTAAAGTGGGTGACAAGAATGGCTGCTATAGCAGATAGCACAACACAAGCAGATAGAGACACAAGTTTAGATACATCTTGTATCCTGTTGTCTCATCTGATGACGCCCAATTAGCAGTCAGAGATTGGATGAGACAGGCACACCTCAAGGAGAAAGTGTGTTATTTTTGTATGTGTAATGCAATCACAGGAACAACTCAACAGAGCACAAACAGAGAACACAAAATTTCTACTTATTACTGGTTTAGTTTCTTTATACAAAGAACTACAATAACAGGAAGTGCAAATACAAAGAAAAACCAACATGAAATGAGTATAAGAATTTTAAAATAATATTTAAAACTGTTTATGGCATATTAAAAACAGATTATTTTATTAGGAAATCACTGGTCTGTAGATTTAGAGTCTTGAACACTGACCCATATACGCACCATATGCACCATAGTAATCTGTAGGGTAGACTGTCCAAAATTGTATTATTTGCTATCATGAGAGGCAATGTTTTGTACTGGGACTTGTGGGAAAATTACTTTTCTAGTTTTTTGTTTTTTTTTTTTCTTCAAAAACGGCTGGAAATAAACTGCTATCTCCAGTGAGCAATAAAAATAAAATTGAGAGTGGTCTAAATGCAGCCAATAATCTTTTCTGGCATTTATTTATTATGTTTCCAATGTATTTTCCCATTTCTTCTTTTGCTTTTTACTCAATATCCATGTTGAAATGTTAAATAGATACTTTAAGGGAAAAATAAAATACTGACACACTGAAAATAACCCAAACTCCTATCCTATCTCTTCCTCCCCTCTCCTGCAACTAAAATTGTGCAACATCTCACCAAGCCACAGACCACAAATTATATTTAATTTCTCGTGCTAAATATATATATTTTTTCCACTAATGCAAAGTTGAAATGTGTCAAACCCTGCAGTAGAACAACAACAACAAAAAAAGGCTAGCTGGAAAAGATTTTGTTGGGACCTATTATAAATTATAAAGAAACTCTTTCCAGTGTTGCCTATTGGCTTATAAATTTATGGGGTGTCCCATACCTGCATGACCAAGATTGTACCATTTCTGGTAAAGGGAGTTTTTGGTTTCTAAAAGGACAAATTATCTTACTCATTATCCATTCAGGAATGTACACTAATCTGATGTTATTGCCCTCAAGCTTTAAAATCTGTACAAAATGAACTAAAACTAAGAAACACACTATTTTTTGCCTCTTGTTCAGTTTAATTAATTAGAATGAGCTAAAGTAGCACAATAAAGTTTACTTAATTCATTTATGTTAAATTTACATGAATTGTTGTTGTTGACATAACTAACTAAGGGCGGCTGTGGCTCAGTCGGTAGAGCGGGTTGTCCACTAATCCACTAATCGTAGGGTTAGTGGTTCGAATCCCGGCCCGGGTGATCCCATGCCGAAGTGTCCTTGGGCAAGACACTGAACCCTAAGTTGCCCCCGATGGCAAGCTAGCACCTTGCATGCAGCTCTACTACCATTGGTGTGTGAATGTGTCTCATTTGTAAGTCGCTTTGGATAAAAGCGTCTGCTAAATGAATAAATGTAATGAATAAATGTAACTGGGCAGTAGCACTGTATTTCCCAGCATGCTTTGCAAGGGACTGCATTAGGAGAGTAAATTGAGGGATTATGTGTTATTTTATTGGTTTTTCAGTAAAGGGAAAGACATATTAGTGTTTAATGTTCAGTTATGTTGGACAGTTGAAGGAGTTTCTGTAATGTTTTTGAATTACGTGGTTACGATTGTGCTGAAGATTGGCGGATGTTCTTGGGCTGTGGCCACTCAGAGATCTATGTCATTACTGATACCAGTCTTTTCTTTATTTGTTCACTATATACATTGTTGATAATGATGAATGAAACCGCTTGTTTAATAAAAATTAATTAAACCTTATTGGACCAACATAAGAGAATTTCAGTTGGCAAATGTAATGAAGTTAATTAAACATATTAGAGTAAATTAATTTGACCTAAACTAACTAAATTTTTTGACCCAAATAAACTGATCTATTTTGAATGAAGTAAAAAAAATTGTGTAAAAACTTTCTTCAATTAAAGTAAGAGTTATGAATTCAGTTTTTGAGTGTAGTTTTTTGACCAAGATTTGAACCAAGGTGAATTTTAGCTGCCCTGTACCGACAGAAGTCCTGCTTGCAATTATGTGGCAAGAAGTGGATTCCTTGTTTATTGACGAGATTTACTGCAACACATTCTGCAGCGTTCTTTCTGGGGAAGAGCCAATTTTACTCTGTCCAAGTACATCAATGTCCAAAACTCATTCCTCTGAAGTTTTAAAGACCGATCTGTGTCACTCACAGCATCAAGCATATCCCAATATAGCCTAAACAGCTTTAGTCTAACTGTTACCATATAGTACACTGAACAAAAGGGAATATGTGGTCAGTTCGATTTAAGAAAAAGTATTACGTATGCTTCACATAAAAATATTACATCAAAACAAGATGTCATTGCTTATTCTAAACTTAACTTAAAAAAAGTTTTTAATTACAAGATGGAATTATATAACGTGAGCATGATAAATTCACATAGTATTAACCTAAACCAATTACATTATGAAACAATTATATTATGTCGGCACTGACAGATACTATGACTATAGTATTTAAATTAACATGATTAAACTGTATGTGGTAGAATAGCGTAGCAGTAATGTGTGTGTTGCAGAATACCAGCAACCTGGGTTCTATCCTCAGCTTGATTTTATTCAGGCCATTGAAAATGTTGGATGTACGAAAACAAATTATGTTAACGTAACTCAATTCAATCACATGGAACTGATGCACACATTTGAATTAAGTTCAATGATAAATTCAATGAGCTTTTTTCAGTGCATTATACTCACTGGTAAATAAAGAAATCGTATAAGACAATATAAAGGATTAGTGTAATGAAAATGCCTTTTGCTGAGATAAAGTGTAGTATAACTGGCGCAAAGCAATAGACTTCTGAAAATTCTTGCGTCTTTAATGCAACTGTGAGTGTAAACGTTTATTCAGTCTTCAATTTATGAAAGGTTACAGAATCTCCAGTTGTCTTCACTGGTCAATTTAACACTGGCAGGCGTGTTGAGCCTTTATTGATAAGCTATGACTTAAACTGACTCACAGAGCGAGTCCAGCTTGCCTAAATTTAAATTTATAGCAGCTGTAACAGCATGGTAGCTTGCCTGAAAGTGGAAGTAACTCTCATTCTGTAGATGGGTTTGGAAATTTCAGATACAGTGGTGTGAAAAAGTGTTTGACCCCTTCCTCATTTCCTGTTCCTTTGCATGTTTGTCACACTTAAGTGTTTCGGAACATCAAACAAAT
>JAFFST010054289.1:189105-215380 GCA_022414735.1 Noturus placidus
TGAAGTCCAGGCGTCGGAGGGGCCAATTGGAATATTTGGTACAATGGTCGGGTTATGGACCGGAGGAGCAGTGCTGGATTCCCCGGCGGGATATACTCGATCCCACGTTTGTCAGGGACTTACACTTTTCCCACCCTGACCTCCCCGTTCCGAGGGCACGGGGTAGGCCTCGGAGGCCGTTGGCTCCCGGAGTGAGCCCTTTGGGGGGGGGGGCTCTGTCATGTCTTGGTCTGGAGATAACTCTATTTCCCAGGAGGCAACGCACCCTTCCAATATGGCAGCCACGAATAACGCGTCCCGCTCACGCATGCGCTCTCCTCCCCGGAATTCTGTGCCGACACCTGAGAGTGATTACAGGATAAAGGAACTCCGGATGAGAACAAAGGTCGCGAAGTAATATTAGGAGACTTAGTTTTGCTTATATTCTCTGAGCAATTCCCGAACTCTTGTTATGATATTTTCTCGACCCATTTCCGTACCCGACTCCGCTTCTCGTTTCGCCTCGTTTGTCCGTTTCGCCCGATCGCCTGACCCACGCCTGTTTATCGACTACTCTCCTGTCAACTTCCCTGTGGATATAGCTGCCTGCTCACAATTACCCGCGCCTGCGTCTGACTCTACGAAGGTACGTGACACCCAGGCCTCCGCACCAAACATCAGTTCCTGACATCACTAATGCTCTTGTGGCTGAATGAGCAAATCCCCACAGTCACCCTCCAAATAGCCTTCCCAGAATAGTAGAGGTTATTATAACATCAAAGGAGGGGACCAACTTTGGAATGAGATGTTCAGTAAATACATATAAGTGTCATGGTCAGGCAGCCACATACTTTTGGCCATATAGTGTAAGAAATAACATGACCTAACCTGTTTCATGTATGTTCTACATTAACATTAACTGTACTGTAACTGTACATCAATTGTGTAACTATAAAGGGATGAAATGTCCTTCTCTAATAAATAAAACAAATAGATATTGATGGAAAACTGCTCTTGCATGGAGGAATAAAACACTTTCATTCTGTGAACACTCAATACATGTATAGTTGTCACTGAGACTATGATGGTCTGCACAGGCTTGTTCTACTCTGTGTTTAATGCCATTCCCTTGCTGCTCTATATTTAAAATTATAACTGTTAATCAAAAGTCTTAATCTTTCTTCATCAGATCCCTTCTAAGGTGTGGCATTGCAAGTGAATTTTGTAATTAGTCACCAACTTGTTGCTTGAAATCTACTCAGCACTTATAGTGATCTATAACATGACCTACACAACAAAATCCCTAGTGTTCAATTAACACCCAGAGTGTTGATTTTTGTCCAATTGACTTATATAAACACTGTAGGGTGTAAATTCAACACTCTGCGTTTTAAATCAACACTAGGGATTTTGCTGTGTATAACTTCAATTAATGGAAGGGATGTGATAAATAATACTAATAAAAACAAAATACTAATGGTAAATGGTCTTCACTTATATAGTGCTTTTTCTAACCTTGGTGGTTCCAAAGCACTTTACACTGGTTCTTATTCACCCATTCACACACACACTAACGGTAGCAGAGCTGCCACGCAAGGCGCTAACTTGCCATTGGGAGCAGCTTGAGGTTCAGTGTCTTGCCCAAGGTCACTTCGGTATGTGGAGTCATGCAGGCCGGGAATCGAACCCTAAGATTAGTGGACATCCCACTCTATCACCTGAGCCACAGCTGCCTATACAATATGTAGTTTAACTACTATGTCAGTTAAACTACATAACATGATGTATTATCCACGTAACAACTAGATTGATATTTTTTTCATTTGGTCAATTTTTTAAATCCAGCATAAAGCTGTTTAAAAATTCAATGTCATGTTTATCCACAATTTATCAGAAGCAATAGCAAAATAGAAGAGAGCAGAAAGAGCAGAAACACCAATGTGCTAGCTCACAGGGTGTTTATAATAGTGTAGTATAAATATCTACAAGGAGAAGCAGCACAACTGTTAAAAAAAATTGGTTTGAGTTAAATTACTCAACAGTGATATAAACTACAGACTTCATCCTCCCCACATAACATAATGCATATCTTTGCTTCTTTTGTCATGTACAAGTTTACTTATATCATCTGCAGTGTTTGGTTGCAATTATATATGCACAACCAGATTTTAAGTTTAAGGGGGCAGTTAGTTTTACTTATGGGTAAAAGGTGATGGATAACTTTTTTTGCTTCAATAAAAAAACTGTATTGTATGTTTACCCAGGTTGACTAGATCTAAAAGATATGCACAAAAAGATATCAACAACAGAGCAGTAAGGAAAGTGGAGTTGTTCAAATTCCTACGCACCATCCAAACATATCAAATGGAAATAAATATAACAATAACAATAATTTAAAAAAAAGATCTTTCTAAGAAAGTCGTCTAAACCCAACATCTCTCAACCAGTTCTGTCTCAGCTCAACATCAAAATCCATCAATATCACCACAGATCCACCACTGAGAACATCTTAACCTATGAGGTTCATAGGTTAACTAAGTGGTAACTATGTGATTCAGCTCAGTCTCCTCAATAAAGGCCACAGTGCAATGAATTTTGTGCACAGCAGAAAGACTGAGTGGTCAGCAGCAGCTCTCAATTCAGGAGCTGCATTACATCCAGGTAATAACAACAATGCCAACAACAATGTACCAACAACAATGAAAAAAAAATTGTACCAACAACAATGCCACAATCAAAAAGAAATTATTTCTCCCATTCTGAGGTTTGATGTGAACATTAACTGACACTCTTGACATGTATTCTGCATAGGTTTATGCTTTGCATTGCTGCCACATGATTAGATGATTAGATGCCTACTTGAACAAGCAGTGGTAGAGGTGTTCCTAATAAAGTGGCTGGCAAGTTTACATGAACTTTGTATTTGTATTGTGTTTATTCTGCACATTTTTAGTTATGCATTTTTATACATTTTGTTAATTTGCACATTATATGTTCTTGCAATGATCTGTCAAATGAAATTCCTGTGTACTGATACACTGTGATTCTGATTCAGATGTCATTAAAGAGAAATATAAGATTATCCAAGGAACAGATACAATATGAAGCAGTGAAATGAATAAAGCATTTGCGACTTTAGGTATAGGTCAAGAAAACTAGATCAAAGATCCCCATGCTGCAAACATCATAAGCAATGGCTTTGAAGCAAGTGCTGCACTAACACAATTACTAACACTTGTGATGCGGTTCAATTGTGCAAACAGCTTTGCAAGCTCTGTCATTTCTTGCAGTTTTCCTAACAGGCACAAGTTTATACATCCAAAAATGGCATGCTCAAGTAAGTCTTTAGAGAACTCTATAAACAGTCTTTTCATTCATCATATGGGATATTTTTACAAGCAAAGCAAATGAATTGTGTCTTCATGTCATCTTCAAATGGAGGATTTGATAATTGGTTTTGATGTCATATATAGTAAACACTGTCTCCATAAACTGTATAGAGTTTAGATAAATACAGCTGGTCTTAACATAATAATTTTCCCTCTTTGCATTTCCTTTTCCTGTTTTTTTGTTTGTTTGTTTTTTCACTATAAGACAGTGTCATATGTTGTCATCACACTTGAATGATTGTCACTTTCATTTTAAGTGGTTATTAATCAATTTAATCAATATGTTTTAAGGAACTGTGTATGTAAGTCTGTTGCATGGATGCTAGACAAGAATGAAACACTATATTACAGTAATTTCAGAGTTATTTAGCTAAACCTGGATATTTAGCTGCTATATCTCTCTGCACAAAATTGCACTGTGTACATATCACATCTGGGCTTGGTTTTATTTTGGAGTAATGATTCTTTATGGTTTTTTCTTAAATCACTTAAAATTATAGCTTAGGAGAGATGCTGCAGAATTCATAGTGGTTCTTTCTATTACTTTCCTTAAAAAGTAAATCTGTTTCTATTTGCCAAGTGCATTTCTTGTTTATAGGCTTAGTTTTCTGCTGGGAACAGAATTTTAAATGTTGACATGAAACTAAAATATCATTACGGTTTACTGGCACATCCACAATATATGGCTTATTATAATGAAGACACCATTAATAACTTTCTAACATGAGCAAAACCACAAATCATCTTACAGTAAGCAATATCATACACAAAATACGTCTCAAATTGCTTCAAATGTGCTAAATAAAAGGGTGACTGACTTTGTGCCATGAAGCACTTATTATTATGTACCCCCTGGCTTTAAGGTTTGTTCAGCAGTGAAAAATTCAATCTGATCACTGGCATTAGGGCAAGAATTTCCTTTGTTATTTGACATTGATGTAAACTGGACCTAGCTTCAGCCTCATTATACTCGCTGACTCTCCATGTCATTACAGCTGAGGGCAGAGAAGTGAGGGCCTGGTTCAAATAATTACTCCTGTCCTGCTGTCCCAGACAGGGTGCCTGAAATTCACTGCACGAGCCTTCTTTAATTATGAGAATAGCATCATTACCGGCGGCATCAAGCTGTTCATAGTACATTTGAAGCTGAATAATGGTTGCTAAAATAAATAAATATGAAAATCCTTGGCAATATTTTTCGTTATGGCTACTTTGCAAATTAGCATGTTGACCTTGAAGCCAAAGCTAATACTAAAAGAGTAGAACATTTGTATACTAAATTCAAATTATAGGTGTCTAGATGGAATAGCCAGTATGATGACAGATCTTCATGTAGTTAGTGGGGGTATACTTCTCCTCTGTAACTGGCCTGTTTTCATGCACAAAAAGTTTCAAAGGATGTTTTGCAGAAGCCAGTGTTTCCTCACAGTATCACATTCTGACCTCCTGAATGCATTTCCACTTTAAGAAGACATTCCAAATATTTTTGTACCTCCTGATCAGCATTACAGAGTGTTTTGCAATCAGAGAATATCTCTGGGGATCTTTGTGTTTGTCTCAATTGATTAATTTCCAGTTTAATAGAAAACCTTTCCAAGAATATGAAATGTCCAATGTTAATATTCTCAGCTACCATGATGTATCTGTTTATTATTCATCAGAGATAATAATCCTACTGCTAGTCATTTTCAGTCTCAATCTGTGTGTGTGGCCAATCCAATAAATAACACTTTGAATGAATGTTGTGCTGGCAAACATCAGGTCATCCCCCTCTGTAAACACTCCATTTCACAGAATACTTTAGAAATTCTAGAGAAGTTAAATGAAAGTATAAATAATGTGTTGAAATCATATCCAATTAACAGTATCCAGCCAATATTGTACTCAAGTGAAAGAAAAATGGTGGCTCCTTTTAAATGTACACACATGTTTACAAGTAAAAAGTAAATGTTTTACACTGATAAATTCAGAAACTACAAGTTGTAAGTACTTTTATTACTTATCTAAAACTGCTAATTATTTTTATTTTAAATCAACTCTGTAGCTTTGCCTGAAAACATCATTCAGTCTATATAAGTGTGCTTGTCATATGCATGATTAATGCTTCATATTTTGCTAATGAACAAATCAGAAGTAAAATATCCTGTAATTAACATATATTTACCATTAGCTAGAATTTGACTTGCTGCTCAGCCACTGGAATTGATGTTAAGTCTAACCCAGCATAAGCAAAGAAAATAGTAACTTAGTTTAATATATATCCAGTGAATGTTAGCAAATTATTCAAACGTACCTCAACATGCTTTTATCAAATTAGATGGAGTTCATGCCTTCTAAGGATGCAAAGGAGACACCTAATTGTATACGAGTCTTTGCTTACTCCAGTATTTTGACATATTTTACTGAGGTAAGCCTTATGACTAGCAAGAGCATCCTCTTGATCATCTGTCCTCATCCTGCTCGACCTCTCTGCTGTTTTTGACACTGTGAACCATCAGATCCTTCTGTCAACTCTCTCCAGCCTGGGCATCACCGAAACGGTTCTGTGCTGGGTGGAATCCTATCTCTCAGACAGATCCTTCATGGTATAATGGAGGGGAGGTATTTATGAAACTCAGCAACTCACAACTGGCATTCCACAGGGGTCAGTTGTGGGTCCACTGATCTTTTCTATCTACACTACATCTCTAGGGCAGGTGATTGAGTCTCATGGCTTCTCATGTCATTGCTATGCTGATGATACCCAGCTCCATTTGTCCCTCCAGCCTGACGGTCCATCCGTCTCTGCACGTATCTCTGCTGGCCTGTCGGACATCTCGGTCTGGATGAGGGAACACAATCTTAAGCTCAACCTGGCAAAATCTGAGCTTCTCGCCATCCCAGCCTGTTCCTCAATAAAACACAACCTCACTGTAAAGCTCGGTTCAACCAAACTCAAGCCAACCAGGACGGCCAGGAACCATGGGGTGATTCTTGATAATAATAGTAATAATAATAATAATAGTCTTTATTTTATAAAGCGCCTTTAAAAGTAGCTTCTCAAAGCGCTGGCATGATGACAGCTTGACCTTTACAGACCACATCTCAACAACTGCTCGGTCATGTAGGTTCATCCGAACAGGCTACACTGATACTAGTCCAGACTCTTGTTAGCTCAAAACTGGAGTACTACAACTCACTACTCTCAGGCCACCCAGCCAGCTCCATCAAACCCCTTCAGATGATTCAGAATGCTGCAACATGCCTCGTCTTCAACAAGACCAAGAGAACCCATGTCACACCCCTCTTCATCTCCCTCCACTGGCTACCTGTAGCCACCCACATCAAATTCAAGGCCTTGATGCTCACCTACAAGATCTTGTCTGGACCAGCACCCTCCTACCTCAACTCTCTCCTGAAGGTTTACGTTCCCTTATGCAATATGCGGTCAATCAACGACCTACGCTTAGTAGTACCTACTCAGCGTGGCTCAAGGTCCATTTCAAGAACCTTCAAACTAACTTTTCCTCACATAAAAACATACCAACCCCCAAAAAATATATATATTATTTAATCTGGCACTTACACCTCTACTCTGCGCACTTTGCTTCTTCTGAAACTCAATTAATCTTGTATAGTAGCACTACTTGTATTATTCTCTGCTTGATATATCGCTTTGCTTGTATCTTTCTCATTTGTAAGTTGCTTTGGATAAAAGCTTCTGCTAAATGAATAAATGTAAATGTAAATGTAGGTAGGGCCAGGTACGCTCATTCTCATGTTCCACACTGCAGTCTGGTGCCTTATGCGTATGCAGGTGCACACAGAGAAAGAAAGGCAATGTGTAAGTGTACAGATTGATTTCTGATGTAAGATATATTACAAAAATTGGGAGAGGGGAAAAGGTGGTTCTGGAGTGGATAACGTCTGTACCAGGTGATGACAAAAATGATTGCAAATATTGTAAATAAAAAATTCATGCACACCAAAGTGCCCTTGTTTCCCACACAAAGACTGAGAAAAAGAAAAATGTTTCCTTTATCTAATGTTTGAACCCGACAACCTTGCTCTAGCACTAACTACATTAGAATGAGAAGGTCATTGCAGATGATGAACTGGCACGATTCTTGATATTTTATTTTTTTACACTGATTAGTTTGATTGGAGGCTAAACTGAAATCACCAGATGCTAACCTGTTATTGAACACTTCAAGCCATTGCACATGATCAATGCACAGTATTGCTCTAGCACATCAGTTTACCAAACCTTTACTATTGTGTGCATGCTGTTCTGGTTTGAACCCTGTTTTTTAGTTTATCAAGATAACATTGCCTATTCTGGTCTGTTGCTTGCCTGAATAATTCCATGTTTATGACTTTTACTCCTTATTTGCTTCAATAAACCTGCATTTGCATCCAAGCCATATAAAGTCAGACATCCTGGCAAGCATATAAATAATTCAGCTATGCCTCACCTCTTATTCAGTAAGGCCCAAGCTAAGGAATCTAATCTGAGTCCAGAGATGGTGACCACTGGAAAACACCCGTGCTATATAGAAAGAGGAACTTGCAAAAGTCTTATATAGTTTGCAGCACTGTTGTAGAGTGATTCAATGTGTTTCTATAAACACTGTTACCTTAGACGCAGTTAGTCAGTTCTGTATTCGTTATAGAAAGAAGCCAGAAAGGCCAGATCTCCACCTTTTCTATGTATGTTTTTTTTTTTCTGTGTGCAAGCAACAAGCCCCTTGCTGAGGCCAAATCTGCCTGATGTCCCCCAGGGGAGAGTTCAGTGGCTAGGTGTCATTAACTATGTTGCAAACATCTACGCTTCTTTTCCAGGAACCACAGCAGAATCTATGGTTGGAGTGAGCTGTTTTCAACTGATGTTACTCTGGTGTTGAGGCAATTATGAGCATGTTTTGAACATTTGGACACTTGGCAGATTACGAATAGGCAGGTTAATATTTCAACAAGCAGAGAAGGTCATAAAGTCAAAGTGTAATACCAACAATTATTATGCTTATCCCATATCCCATATTGTTATCCCCAAAGTTATCCCAGTAACTCTCTCTTGGTTCCCATTATTTGACATTTATCTGATTTAATCTGTATAATACAACACAATTTGACAAAACTGTATTACAACAAAAGCCTATTGGTGTGGAAGCCCTGAACTTCAAGTTGTGAAGAGCATTTTGTAAAAAGAAAGTGCTTTATTGATATTTCTACTTAATATCTTGGTATTTCAGCTTAATAACTCATTATAATGTCATTATTTTGACATAATATGTAACACTTCAAAATCTAGAAATAAGACTTTCATATTTTTTTACTTTACCATTAAAATGGTGCATAGACAATATAGTCTGATGACTTGCACTATTTCCGCTGATCAGGAATTTTCCCATGGAAGACCTAAGACATCACTGAATGGTAAGTGTTGCAATAATTTTCGTCTTTCACTTCCATTTAACAACCTAACCCTACAATCAACATAATCTAAAGCAATGCTTAGCTCACCAGTTCAGTGTGACAAATGTTTGTTGATGCATGAATCATAAATCCGCTGCTATTTTGCAAAGCTTACATAGAAGCTGTTGGGACAGGGCTATGATGATGCATAGTGTAGGCGGCCTACATGCAATAAAATGGGTGCTCCGCCTGATTGCTTCCACAATACTTACAGATCATATTGTAACTGCCAAAAACAACAAAGCTTGAAACATTAAGAGCACAAAGAGCATGACCAAACCCAAATAATCTGTGCAACAGTAGAGCATCTCCACTGCACAGAATCACAGCAGTAATCACTTTAATTTCTCTACCATAGGCGAGTGTATTTATGGCAAGTATTTGTTACCATGTTATTTGAAATCATTTGGTTTCAGAATGAATGACACAGTAGCTAGCTGCCCCATAGTTTCAGGATCCCTGGTTTGATCCTGAGCACAGATGACTGTCTGTGTGGAGTTTTGACATGTTCTCCATGTGGGTTTCATCCAGGTCCTCCAGTTTCCTCCCACCTTCCAAAAGACATACCAGTAGCTGGATTGGTGACTCTAAAGTGCCCCTAGGTGTAAAAGAGTGTGTGAAAGTAACATTAAAGCATGTCATGCCCTGTCTTCCTGGGATCCAGTGTAACTCAGATCAGCATAAAGCAATACTGAAGATAAGATTTTTTTTTCTGTGGCTTGGTTGGTACTTACAACTTGTAGTTGTGATCTCCCAAATGTAGAATGAACGCTAACAGGCTTGCATCAGTTTGATGACAGTGTCTCGCTGTGAAAAACAGGTTTGGCTTCTGAATTTAGTATGCTAATGGACACTGCTCTTATCGGA
Organism: Noturus placidus; assembly: GCA_022414735.1. Taxonomy (NCBI): domain Eukaryota; kingdom Metazoa; phylum Chordata; class Actinopteri; order Siluriformes; family Ictaluridae; genus Noturus; species Noturus placidus. The sequence goes on from JAFFST010054289.1 coordinate 198,795, forward strand.
GATGTTAACAGAAGGCAGATGAGGATGGGATGGGGCATGGGGCAAAAATAAAAATTAAAAAACAAGGCTGGTATTAATTAGTATTAAAAATTGCTAGGTGGAATCTGGTCACTGTTCCGGCATCTGGGCAGTGAATTTAAACATAACTTGTGATAATTAATGGCTCATTTATATTTATTTGCATTGGACATGATGAGACAGTCATGACAGTAGGGGGATGAAGGCAGCGTGTTTATAGAGGGACAGCTTGAAAACGTTTTTAATGGTGTTCTTTAGTTGTAAATATGGTGGTGGTCTTTTCGGTTAAATGTAATTTTGCATGGATTATAAAATATTACTATTGACCTATGAAGCACTGAATGGTCTCGCACCACAGTACCTGAGCGAATTTCTGGTCTTCTATGATCCACCACGCCTACTTAGATCAAAAGATGCAGGTTATTTGTTGGTACTTTGAATAGTGAAGGCTACAGCAGGGGGAAGAGCTTTCTCTTACAAGCCCCACACTTATGGAACAGTCTTCAAATTAGTGTTCAGGTCTTAGACACAGTCTTAGTGTTTAAGTCTAGGCTTAAATCATATTTGTTTACTCAAGCTTACCATGAATAGACTTTCTTTTATGCAAAGTACACAGTCTTATATAGTACGGGATAGAAGCATACCTAACAATCTCTCCCTTTCTTTACCTCCCTTTCCCTCTTTCCTTCTGTCAAGCGACGCATGACATTATGGAGATTCCAGTGATCCTGGCCCTTTCTGTTCTCTGAACCTGCCTGATCCATCCAGTTGCCCTACCTATGGTTGGAGCTCTCATCAACTGGAGGCTATATTCTGCTACTGAGGATGACCCCAAGCAGTGCAGCCTGGAAATTTCTGAGGATGGTGCAGCTTGAAATATCATGGAAATGGTATGCATGGTAGCTTAGTGGTTAGCACGTCCGCCTCACACCTCCGGGGTTCGAGTCCCGCCAGGGCCATGTGTGTGCGAAGTTTGCATGTTCTCCCCGTGTGTCGGGGGTTTCCTCCAGGTACTCCGGTTTCCTCCCCCAGTCCAAAGACATGCATGTTAGGCTGATTGGCGTGTCTAAAGTGTCCGTAGTGTATGACTGTGAGTGTGTATGTGATTGTGCCCTGTGATGGACTGGCACTCTGTCCACGGTGTACCCCGCCTTGTGCCCGATGCTTCCTGGGTTAGGCTCCAGGTTCCCCGTGACCCTGAAAAGGAGTAAGCGGTTGAAGATGGATGGATGGATGGATATTAACTCATATTAACATTAACTGGATATGAAACATACTAGTCTACAAAGATATTTTTCTGTGCAATATATAGTAAATTTTTGTCAACCCATCTTCATTTAAATCTTTCAACTGTGTTCTGGCTCTTTAATTAAGCGTGGGTAGCGCGGGGGAAAAAAATTTGACTTGACGCCGGAACTCCTGCTTCACTGCTGCTCACTTCCACTGTACAATTTTAGCAGTGCAGAGCTTACATAGTTTACAAACTGCAATTTTGTCATCATTCCACACAATAGACATCCACTTTACACACAGCATGAAATCTGTGTTTTCCCGCCCTCTTTTGATTGACAGGATATAATCAGCCCTGATCATCGGATGTTTTTAAACTATTGTACGATAGCGGGAAAAATAGCCTTTATCAGCCGATACTGATTATCGGTTGATACATCGGTGCATCTCTAGAACTGAAGTAATTTATTAAGTCGTCTTAGGTTTCAAGGTTTTAACCTGCTGGAAGAAAATTTTTTGTACTTACTAATAATTTTTCTTTTATTCTGTAACTGTAAAAACAGCAGAGAGTGAGATTGAGTGTTTGTGTGTGTGTGTGTTTGTTAGAGAGAGAGAGAGAGAGAGAGAGAGAGAGAGAGAGAGAGAGAGAGACATTCATACATTGACTCATTCATACATTGGAGCAGTTAAGAGTAGCCAATCCACACTACCTTTCTCAGAGATGGAAACCCAAACAGTCAGTGATCAAATTCAAAGCATAACTGAGGATCCATGAGGAAGTCTATTTGCAATTCTGGACATATTTAAAATGGACTTAATTCACTGATACACAAATCACAGAACTGATTAGCCAAAATGTGAGGTGCATGTTGTTCAAAACCTGTGACCGATAATCTTCACAAAACTGATGAATGGTACAAACATCAATTTTTAAAAGATTTTAACAATGTCATTTTCAATCCCAAGTGCATCCATTTACACCCTGATTTATATTTTTGTTAAAGCTTAAGCATTCTATTCATTATAGAGGTCTCCAGAGAAGGCGCCTGCAAAAAAATTTCTGTACTCGAAGTAATGTCATATGAATGATGTTTACAGAAATAAATAAACAGCCAATTTGCAACATTTTTGTCATTGCAAGAACCCTTGTCATGTGTATTTACTGTTTTCAAGTGGTCAACATAATTTGTGCTCAGAACAGAAGGACAACATGATCATAAGCGTTATCTTTATGAAAAACATCTGGCCTGGATAATACACTCTTACAAAGTGTATCCATACGGCCTGAATAACATACCCAGGCTAACAAAGACGGCACTCATGGAGTGATACATTGAATGCAATAAACACACTACAGTAAATGAAAGGAAATCCACTTTTTTTCTTTGGTGAAAAAATCCTACCACATTCAAAACATTACCCTAGTGTAAGGTTAACTAGTATGAAATATCATGATGATATTAATCAATAAGAGCTAAGATGCTGGAAGTCTCTTAGCTGACAATTGTATATTAAAGACAGAATATGGTGCATGAGGTTTAAATAAAGGTACATGGTAAATTAGTATTTGTGCTGAAATGTGAGCTTTAATATAACTACTGTAGCAAAACCAGTGCTGGTATTATGTATGCTTTGGACCCTCACATATAAATGCTTTTATTGGACTTGACCCTCAGCAAATTTAATGCTGACTCAAGAGCTTTCAGTACATAATTATGCATTTAGAATAAATCCTTGGTCTTAACGTTCTGTGTATTTTCAGATACTAGTTCAACCCTAGAATCCCTTCAGACGGTGCTTTTACGTCCTGTCCACTCAAGTCGTTATTCAAATTCCAGAGCATGGGCCAAAAGTAATGTTACACACTAATGATTTCAGCCCCCACCCCCTTCTGCAAACACTGACTCAGTTCTGAATGTGCATTTTCTGGGAAACATACGCAGATGAATCACATGCAATCTTGACAGTAGGATAGCTTCATGATAATCCTATGCAAGGAGAACACAGATTAGTGCAGGGTATGCTAGGACAATGATAAGCTTCCTTATACCATCTGATTCAAATTTTCACCCTGCATTTTTGACAATGCTGGCAGTTCTAAGCAGCACTTTGCTGCAAGGGGATATAGTGCAAACATTTTAGTGGGTGAGAAAATCATTTCCAGCACATATGTTCTAACACTATTCAGGTTTGTGTTATTTGAAAAGCACCTGAGCGGTTTTCACTGTCTCGTTATCCAGTTTGCTTATCAGAGCTCAGTGTGTGAGTCTTTAATATCGGCACCAATACACAAGCCTCTGGTGTTGTGCTCTTCAGTCTGACCACATTCACCTCCAAGGATTAACCCTAAATTTAGTGGTCTCACTCTGACTTTTTATATCATCCACTTCCTAGAGAGACCCATATATGGATATGTACCAAATTAGTCTCTGAGGATGGTCACTAACTTAGGAGTTGTGGCAAGTGCAATACCATCTTTATCACATCACAGACAGTGAAGTAATTGTTGCTTTACTCCTGAAAATGGAACATGAAAGGTTCAAATTTTGGCTTAGTGTTTACACTTTTATACAGCTGGTTTAAATCCCCCACTGTTCTTCTTAGAGCATCAGAGTTACAGTCCTCCACAATCATCCCACAACAGCTGAAAGGAAAGTTGAGCCTATTTGGTTTGAACAACTCAGTCTGCAACTGGATCCTGGACTTTTTAACTAGTAGATCCTAGTCCATAAAGATCGGAAACACCACCTCCAGCATCACCACACTGAACCATACACTCCCCAGGGCTGCATGCTCAGTCCACTGCTGTCTACCCTGCTGACTCATGACTGTTCTGCAAAATTTCAAATCACATCATCAAGTGGTGGGCCTCATCAACAACAATGATGAGTCAGTGTTACAGAGAGGAGGTGGAGAGGCTTGCAGAATGGTGTAGAGACAACAATCTATCTCTTAGTGTTGACAAAAGGGATCATTATTGACCTCAGGAGAACTCGAGTGGACCACTTACTTCTCCACATCATCAGCATAATAACTGTGGAGAGCGTCAAAAGTTCCATGTTTCTTGGTGTGCACATGACAGAGAACCTCTCCTGGGTCCAACTGCCTAGCCAAGACAACAACTGCTGCATCTGCAAAGCATTGCAGATGACCCCTCTCACCAATCTGGCAGAAGGTACAGGTGCATCCTTGCCACCACCATTAGACTCTGCTTCAGTTTATTTCCTGAGGCAGCCAGATTACTCAACACCCTGTTGCCTCCCAACGCTCACCTGTTCTAGCCAAACAACTAACCCAGTAGGACTGGGTTAATACCACCGCACACCTGCACTTCACAAAGCTGCATTAGACACTTTTTTAGCCCTTGCCTTCAGAATTATGCCCAGTCATCACTGGAAATTAGCCTTATCTCAAATGAAGCATTTAGAAAACCACAAGCATAAGCTGACAGAGAATATTGAGAGAACATTTAGTGAAATATTTAATAGGTTCAATAAAGGTTGGGATGTAAGGTTGAATAAATGACATTCCTGAAAAGTAATGTAATAATGGATTGTGTAGAACCCAGTGTGTGTGTGTGTGTGTGTGTGTGTGTGTGTGTGTGTGTAGGACCCTAGATGAAAGTGAATTTTGAGTGGTTTGGGTTTCTTTTATCTAACCCTGTTAATCTTGTGCACTTTTTTTAAAAATGTGTTTCCGATAAACTTTAAAAACAGAACACAACAGACCAAACAGGTCTCTACCCGACAGGCTGGGGAGCATTCTGTCCTTTCAATTTGATGATGAACCTGCACATGGCCCAAGTGTAGGCCCAGGTTCCTTAATTCAACCTGTCCAATTGCACACTTCTTTGGCTTTGATGTGACTCCCACATGTCTCAAGGAATTTAGGATGGTCATTACTATAAATGATTATATTGTTTAAATAAGCAATGGCATAGGCACTCTGCAAGTGAAGTATTTTGTCCATGAGACATTGAAACTTGGCCAAGGCTCCAAACAAACTGAAAGGAAGCATGACAATTTATTGTAAGCTAAACAGATTGCAATAGGCCACTTTTTCTTGGGACATAAGAGTCAAGGGTGTGATTGTCACTTGGTATAATTTATTCATAATTACTGAAAAGATACTGTAGATTAGTATGCTTTCTGGCTAGATTATTTGACCCAAAATGACTTTCTGTGACCTGCTGCCACAGTTTGCTTCACCCAACATTCCCAGTTAATTAAAACTAACAGTGTGGAAATATTAGTGTTAACGGCTGTGCAATAATAACATTGGGAGGTTTTGAAAAGATATAAAAGTACTTTCAAAACCTGACAAAATTGAAAAAGCTGGCACTGTTACCAGGAATGGGACTGTATAGAGAGGAATCATGCAGGCGACAAAGGGGGAATAGAAGACAAATAACAAGAATGAGTATAAGGAGACAACTCTCCTGGTTATTGGATCCCAGAAACAAACACAAAATGAAAACAGAGAGTGAGTGGGCTGAAACAGAAAGAAAGGCAGATTCACAGAACTCACAAACTCAGGTTGTACAGAAACACTAGTTTCTCCTGTGCTCTGTGTCCTAGCAGCAAGCAAAAGACAATCAAACCTCATGTTTCTCATAATCTGACACCATCTTTTACAATATGTGCTGCATTTGTTTAATTTGTTCAACTGAGTGAATGAGTCATCTACTTCATCTTATTTCTTGTATGTAAACAGATACATTGACATAAAGTATGTATTCGTAATATATGACAATTAAACAGCAAAAAAAAAATCACCAGCATCCTGTGTAGTATACATGAATTGTCTCACCAGATTTGATATATTCCACACCAACTAGACTTTCCAAAAAAGTCCCTGCCTCAACAACGAGCTGAATGAAGTGGCTATTGTGCACACATCTGTCTTGCCACTCAAAGCTGTCCCTAAAGATGCAAAGTTGGAGTAGGGAACTGGTGATCAAGCTGCAAAGTCTGGGATAACATTGAGAAAAGACTGTCAAAGCCAAATGGCAGAAGACAACATGAGCTTGACCTTCTGTTCTTAAAGAGAAATCGATTCTTTATTACCATGCAGTTTTGAACTACTCAATAATGTATTGTTTTGTTATATGAATCAAGAGAACTCTGAATTGAGCCATTTACACATAACATTATATACAGATAATAAGTCATGTCTGTTCTCTTTAACAGTCACCTAATAAATATGCTTTGTTAGTTGTTGACACACTTTGATTTTGGTTTTGTCTGACTCGGTTTTACAGCATCAACCTAGGTCTGGTCAGTTACAAAGCATATTTATTAGGTTACTGCGAACATTTTGCAAATGAAAAGACAAGCATGACTATCATCTGAATCAAGCCACGATCACTTAACATACTGGACTGCATATACATGATAATCATGTTTGTCTTTTCTCTTTCAAATATTCACAGTAACAATACTGATAAAGTCTAATAAAAATCGAACAAGCTTTGTAATTTGCTGGCCAAATATGTTGCTGTTAAACCAAGACAATTGAAATCATTTGAAATAATTGTTAGTGTTTTGTTTAAAGATCTTATTTTTTTTCCCATTTAGTATTGCCCTTCAGAACCTAAATAAGATAGTTACATTTACATTTATTCATTTAGCAGACGCTTTTATCTAAAGTGACTTACAAATGAGAAAATACAAGCAAAGCGATACCAAGCAGAGAACAATACAAGTACTACTACCATACAAGATCCCTTAATTGAGTTCCAGAAGAAGCAAAGTGCGCAGAGTATAGGTGTAAGTGCCAGAGCAATTTTTATTTTTATAGGGGTTGGTTAGGTGTTCATGGAAGACATGGGTTTTTAGCTGTTCCTTGAAGATGGTGACAGATTCTGTGTTACGGATTGAGGTTGGATGTTCATTCCACCACTGAAGAACAGTTAGTTTGAAGGTTCTTGAAAGGGACCTTGTGTCACGCTGAGTAGCTACTACTAAGCGTCGGTCATTAGTCGATTATTACATGTCTCCCAGAAGACAAAATAACAATTTACACTGATCATCCTGTGAAAAAGTTTACATCCTTCTGGCTCTTAATGTATCGTGTTGCCTTCTGGAGCATCAGTGAATGTCTGTACCTTATGTAATTTTTGTGTACGCACACTCTCAAAATCATATAGTCGCTGCTGGAAAGGGGTCAAATATGCAGAAGATGCTGGAAAAGTAAAGAATGTGCAGGACCTGGAGAATTTTTCTGAAGAACACTGAGCAGTTTATCTGCTTAGGACAAACAAGTGACTCATGAAGAACTCTCACAAAACATAAACACAGTCGTTGATCGTCCAGGTAACAACATAAAGTATTAACAATCAAGCGTATGTAAACTTTTGAACGGGGTCATTTTTATAAATGCAGTTATCTTGTCTTGTGGACGATACTGTATGTAAACATCTGTTATGTGAAATAGTTTATTCAGGGCAGAACTAAATAAAAAAAATAACATGGGATTTTTATGATCCCTCTTATTTTGTTACAGGTATTTTGATTTTGCAGATTCCACAAGGGGTATTTAAACATTTGGGCACAACTGCAAAAGGCCAGTCATGACCAAAAAATGTTATAGAGACATAGGGACATAATCATAGCAGTTCTCATAGCACATGCTAGTATGCTGCCAAACAATGAACTCACATTATTTAGGCATCCTTATGCAATTGAATATGCTTTCATGGAAAAGGTGGCATGCATGTTAACATTCTCAAAACAAAAACTTGATACCAAAATATAAATTCTCCACACTGGTGCAATCAGTCCTCAGAAATGGTTAGATCATGTATATCCTTTTGGAATTATGCATAATATAGTGAGTCTAAGAAGCCTCAAGGGTATGGAATTGAGGCCATGCATGCACTGAGGATTCTCTGTTCCAGATATGTTTGGGAACAGTTAATTAGTCCAAATGCAATTCTCAATTTCTCCAAACCCTTCGTTTATTTACCAAACTTTGCCTTTCCTGGCCACTGCTTTTAAGAGAAGATGTCATTGGTTAAACTCTGTGAAGTTCTTGTGGGTTTACAAGAGTTTGTGATCCTTTTGAAAAACTCTGAATAAAGATGCATGTTTTGATGTGACTAATGACAAAGCCTGAGGACTGGTAAGTGACATCAGTGAATTAGCAATTTGGAAAAATGATGCACTGATTTTAATGAATGATGTTTAAACTGAACCACCCCAAGGTAGACTGTGTTTAATGTCAACTAAATGACACATTTATGCGCCTTGAATAAATTGTTTATAAATCAGCACAGGAAGGTTTTTTTTACAGTCTCAAGAGGTTAATTTAGAGGTAACATGTAATATGACAATGTCCTTTAGCCATGTTTTATTAAAGATTTATGCCTTCAAATATAATATTACATCCAAATTCTTGATGAATTTGAGATAAATCAGTGTTACCTAATATAGCAGGTGCATTTTTTTTTTACAGTCACGTCAACTTCACTTTCATTTATATTAATAAGCAAAGAAACTGGTGCCGGTGACTGTTCCAGAATTCTGTTCCAGAATGTTCAGCCAATTCAACCACAATGGCATAGCATCAACCTTTTTTTTTTCCTCAGTTTGATCATTTGTCAATCTTCTGATCCATGCAGTTTAGAGAAAGTGGAGAGTCAGAAAGCTTGACAATAACATGAGGTAAAGTCATTCTTACACCCTATTAACAGCCTCTAGCTGTGGAGTGTCCTCCCCAGGCTCTTCTCTACGCCTGTTATTTCTCCACTCTTATCACCTAAAGCACATCAGCTGTAACATAATAACAGCAACAATTCTAGTTGACTTTGCAACATTTAATAATATGATTAAGCCAATAGGAGGGAATGCCTGCTGCTCTGATTTCAATATGGACAGTTAACAGAACAGAGCAGTTGGCATTCAACACAATTCTCTGTTGGGAATAATAGTAGAGTGTGTGCAGGTGAAGGTCTGGATCCTCATTGTACAGTCAAGTACGTAGCTAAACACAAACTCTAGCACGCAAGTCTGAGCATGGCCTGAGCATGAACAACAAATCAGGGAGCACATATGCCCATATATATTCTATTACATAGAAGAGCATAGAAGAGTAGTAGTAGTTACATATGTTATTACACACATGGATCGGACTATCTTGCAATAGTAAAACAGGTCTTGGTGGTCTGAATGTTTAGATACACTTCTATTGTGAAACTGGAGTTCAGGGTATGAGGTCAATGCTGTGAGGAAATCCTGGGCTAAGGATCCTAAAATGATGGGCATGATCATGATTTCTCACCTCTAAACCAAACAACTGTTTTATGATGGACCGGTCAAGCTGTGTGTTGACAGTCCAAGTATTAAAACAAAACATTGCAACAGGCAGTGATTTTATGAACCAATAATGTATTGTTATCTTTTTTTCTGCAGTTCTGGTCATTGTGTTTATAGAGAGGTTAATAATAAGTCATCCTTTATTGAACAATATTAGGAGGCAATAGAATCACTGTATAGGAGTCTTACTATCATTAAAATGAGCTTCATTATTCAGATATACATCCTTCTCCTTTTATTTAATAAATAAATAAATTAATGAATACACGCATACCATTCACTTGAACAAAAACAACAATTTAAACATACCTTCTATGTCATGAGAAATATGGAAGAAGTCGTCTTTATTTGTCACATATACATTACAGTACAGTGAAATTCTTATCTTTGCATATCTCAGCTTGTTAGGATGGTGGGGTCAGAGTGCAGAGTCAGCCATGATAGGACCAGCCTGGAGCAGAGATGGTTAAGAGTCCCAAGATTGTTTGTGCCAGATGGGCTGGTTTGAGGATTTCTATAACTACTGATCTCCTGGGATTTTCACACACACAACAGTCTCTAGGAGTTTACACAGAATAAAGAAAAACATCCAGTGAGTAGAAACATCCAGTGACAGAAATCCCTTCTTGATGAGAAAGATAATTGTGGTGAGCAGAAATGCATCACAGATATTCACAGATAATAGGGTCAGAATGTAGAAATGTATTGGAAATGTATCCATGGATCCAACCTGCCTTGTGTCACACAGTCCAGGCTGCTGGAGGTGGTGTAATGATGTGGGGAATGTTTTCTTGGCACGTTTTGGTCCTGTTAATATCAGTCCATTATCATTATTCATTATCGCTTGAATGACACAGTCTGTTGCTGAGTATTGTTGCTGACCATGTGCAATCCTAGAGTTGGGGTTAGGCCACAATTTACCATCTTCTAATGGCTATTTCCAGCATGATAATGCACCATGTCACATAGCAAAAATCGTCTAAAACTGGTTTCATGAACTTGACGATGAGTTCTATTTTCATCGGTGTCCTTCCCAGTCACCGGATCTAAATCCAGTAGAACAGCTTTGGGATGTGGTAGAACGGGAGATTCACAGCATGAAAGTGCATCTGTAAAATCTGTAGGAATTGAGTGATGCAATCATGTCAACATGGACCACAATCTCAATGGAATGTTTCCTCCATCTTGTTGAATCCATGCCACGAAGAATTGAGGCGGTTTTGAGTGCAAAACAGGGTGAGTGTATATTCCCTACTATTCAAAATTGCTTTTGACCAGATTAATGATTCATCGTGAAACTTGGCAGTTCTGTGTGCTTCTCCAAATATGAACACATTATTAGATATGAATCCAATGTGTTTTACACGTATATGAATAGGAGATACAGATATGAATAGGAGGCAGACTGTCCATTGTTTTGTTTTGTTTTTTTTTTTTTTGGGGGGGGGGTATTAAATAATTTATTTATTATTTTATTATTTTAGTTGAGACCAATTTTGAGCTCAAGTGATGTAGAACTACAGAGCCAGAATTCATAGACCATGCTGACAGTGCTAGAATTTCTATCTTTAATTGAATATATGACCACTTGTGACATGCCCCGTGCACTCTATTCATTTCTGTATTTGAATCCATTTAGAACGCTTTTCTTTTTATCTCCAGTGTTTTCAGGGAGATATTCAAATTTATGTTGTTTTTTTTTTTTTTTTTTTAAACTTAAAACTATATAATTTTCAGTCCATCATTTATATAACAGGGACTAAAAGATCAATTATATAACGGGAAATTCATTGAGATAATTGTATAACATGGAAATCAAAAGCCAGCTCTATATGAGAGCTACTTAGAACAGAGGGAGGTCCTCATTTCCATTAATTTCCAGAAATTTGTCATCTGTGGGTTAATTAGCTGGAAGGTGAATAAGAAGGAGAAATGCGCCGCACTGCTTTTTCCCAGGCAGAAATAGCAGTTTAGGATTAGTCAGTTCCTGTGGACAGGGAGGAGACTGTGCATTTGTCCACATGGTTTGGAGACTGCAAACATGGCCAAGAGCCATTAAGCTCACAGTACAATTGTACAAATGATGTTTTATCCACGTCCAAGAAAGAACTACGATACAGATCGTCTGTCTGTGCAGCCCTTAACCGTAGACATTATTCTGGACTGTTTCACAGTTTAAAACAAAAGGCTTTGTATGCCTAGCATGCTACAATGCTACACTGCTTAGTGACAACATGTAGAGAGTAATTGGGATTTTTGGGTTGTTGTTTTGTAATGAGTGGTATAATTGTTGTGACTGTTGTGAATACTTAGTTTTTGTTTTTTTTTCCTGAGTAAATAGAGTGCATGTTTTGTTTCACCCTCTTTTCTTAGGTTTCAGGAAAACAAATGCCAAGAAGAGTCACTTCCTTAAATAGGCAATGATCCTAAAAATACTGCTAAAAATACACTGGAGTGGTTTAAAAAGAACCATTTAAATGTCTTGGAATGACCTAATCAAAGCCCAGACCTCAATCCAATTGAGAATTGCAAATATGTATGAAAAGACAAGATTTTCAAACCTCAAAATAATACATTTAAATTCCAGGTTGCAACAAAACACCCAGGGGTTGAATATTTTCGCAAGGCACTGTATATCACTTTCCATCATCACCTGGTGGATGCCAATTCTCTCCCTGCTGCAGAACATACCTGAACTCAAATACTAAACGTTTTGGCATAGTGGTGTTGTTCCCCAGGGAAGGATCCATTCTGTAATATTGAGGTAATATGATTTTCATTTGCTATTACTTTGGAACTGTTAGAACCAACATGCCTTTATCAGGGACTGATCAGTTCACTATAATGTGGTTGTTAAGATAAACTATCTTTCTCCTAAAAGAAACAGTCCCTGTTTTCAGAGGATCTCGTGCCTGCAACACACAGCTTGTGCTAACCTACTGGAAGGTGAACTTTCGTCCAATTCTCAAATATCCGGCAGACTGTTACAGGTTTTCCTCAAGAATTACCCAGTATTTAGTCATATAGTTTAGCCATCCATCTTCCCTTCAATCCTGAACAGTTTTCCAGTTCCTGCTTATGAAATGCATCTCCACAGCATGATGCTGCCACCACCATGTTTCACTGTGGGAATGGTGTTCTGAGGGTGATGCGAATTGTTGGGTTTGTGCCACATATAATGTTTCCCATGATAGCCATAAAATTTTATTTCAGTCTCATCTGACAAACGAACCTTCTTCCATGTGTCAACAACTGCACGGTTCTGTAGGTTCATCCTGTACAACATCAAGAAAATCGGACCCTTCCTCATCAAACAGGCTACACAGATACTAGTCCAGGCTCTTGTTATCTCCAAACTGGACAACTGCATCTTACTACTCTCGGGCCTCAAGGCCAGTTCCATCAAACCCTTCAGATGATTAAAAATGCAGCAGCACGCCTCATCTTCAACTAGCCCAAAAGAACTCATGTCACACCCTTCTTCATCTCCCTCCACTGGCTTCCTGTAGCCACATAAATCAAATTCAAGGCCTTGATGCTCACCTACAAGACCTTGTCTGGACCAGCACCCTCCTACCTCAACTCTCTCCTGAAGGTTTATGTTCCCTCACTCAATCTGCAATCAATCAACGACCAACACTTAGTACTACCGATTCAGCGTGGCTCAAGGTCCCTTTCAAGAACCTTCAAACTAACTGTTCCTCAGTGGTGGAATGAACTTCCAACCTCAATCTGGACCACAGAATCTCTCACCATCTTCAAAAAAAATAGCTAAAGACCCACCTCTTCCATGAACACCTAACCAACCCCCCAAAAAATATTACTCTGGCACTTACACCTCTACTCTGTGCACTTCGCTTCTTCTGGAACTCAATTAATGGATCTTGTAGAGTAGCACTACTTGTATTGTTCTCTTCTTGATATATCGCTTTGCTTGTATTTTCTCATTTGTAATTCACTTTGGATAAAAGCGTCTGCTAAATTAATAAATGTAAATGTGTTTGGGGAGTCTGCCACATGCTGTTCCATAAAGCCCCACTCTCTGGCATGACCGGCTTAAAGTGGATATATTTTCAGATACTCCAATCTACGATATGGACTTTTGCTGTCTTTATGATGAATGCCCCCCTTGCCAGGTCTGTGAGTTTTGGTTAGGCTTGTGGTGGTGCCATATTCTTTCCATTTTGTTATAATGGATTTAGTGATGCTCCATGGGACGTTCAAAGGTTGGGATATTTTTCTTATAACCCAACCTTGATCCATACTTCTTGAAAATTGTGTCTCTGACCTGTTGGCCCCTTGGTCTTCATGTTGCTTGCTTACTGGTGTTGCTGACTCAGGGGCCTTTAAGAACAGGTGTATTTTACTGACAGATCATGTGACACTTTGATTACACAGAGGTGAACCTTAATCAAGTAATTATGTGACTACTGAAGTTAATTGATTGGACCAGGTCTTATTAGGTGTATAATAGCAAAGGGGTTGAATACATATGCAATCACAACTTTTCAGTTTTTAATTTAGTTTCACATTCCATTTCAACCTTTTGGATTATTTTGTTAAGTCCATTACATGAACTCCAAATAGAAATCCATTGTTCCATGTTCCATTGTTCCACAGAGGAGGTAAATGCTTTTATCAGATTAAAATTAAATAAAATATATACAAAACATTTTTTTGCAGGGATCTTGATGGGCAGTTCACCTACAGAGATGGAATTCTGCCCAAACACCATTAAATGTATAGAGACAGAGGACTGAGAAGAGATTTATTATGTGTACAGTGTCCATATCCCACACAGATGTGAAATGAATGAATACAATACAAGTACACCTAAAAGACCAGTCCATCAAGGGAAAAGGATGACAGCCAAGGTTCAACTTTCCTAGAGGTACTAAGAGTGGGTCTTACACTACAGGGATCTTAGCTCCCAAGAATGGTAGAAAACCTGAAGATAAATTACTACAGGGGTTTTGGGAATTACCTCAGTCTCTTCATAGTTTTTTAAGAAACATACAAAAGTTTAAGAAACGTGCAAAAAAAAAAAACCTCCTGGACAGTCACATCACTTAAATGAGCTCTATATAAACATAAACTAGCACTTGACCTTTGGTTTCAGTTGCATAGCATTTTATAAACGTAATAAACATATTATGTGACATTAATGTTAAATTTAAACATAATTTATGCATGTAGATTATTTAATGCATTTCACTTTAGTGATCAAATACACATGCATAATAGTTAATAATTGTTTGCCATATAAACAAAATATAAATTTAATAAAAAAAGTCCACAAAAATGGCTTCAAACTGTTAATTTTAGAAAGGCTTACCCAAATGTATGGAATCAGCATATACAGAAGGAATAATTAATTCTGTGTTTCTCAATGCAAGTAAGATCCAAGAACACCACATGCAATGAATAACATATTTGCCTTTCCTACGACTACAAAGTGATGTTTAAAAACAATAGACGGGACTCCTGCCAAATGCGGTTTTAAAAGTAAGTTAGGAGAGAATAATGTACATGTAACCTCTTCCACATGGTTACTTCTAGTGGAAAAAAAGACATTATTTAAAACTGCAAGCAGAATTCAACTCTATCCTTTTGAGCAGGTGATGTTTTTCATTCTCTATTTATCTTGTCTTAAGATACTCATAATCTCAAATGTAATGTGATATTATTTTCATCATTTTTTTTTTTTTTGCTGCATTTGGAGAATCACAAAGTTCCATTAGCATCTGTTTCTCTGTCTCTCTCTGCCTTTCTCTTGTTGTATTACAATCTGATAGCTTATCCTTGGACGACATGAAAAAAAGCTTTGTAAAGATTGCAGACACTTTCTATTTCAGTCTATTTTTGAATACCAAAGCAACAATATGTCATCTCACCTCGGAATAAAGATTTAACTGTCGTTAATTGGATGCATTTTGGGGTCTTAAGTGTAGTCCACTGTCCTATCTGCAAACCTTCCAAGTTAACTGCACTGTCGTTTACTGTGCCAGCAAAAGCATATATTTTTAGGTCTAGTGCCTGATTAATTTCTAAGAGTGTTTTAATTGCTGACCTTGTACTTTTATAGCCAACCTACAGTATAGTGTTTCTCCGTTAAATTTCTCAAACCAAACAACCACCAAGAATGCTACAAGAGATTTACTTTTGGCACAATCTTGTAGTAGGTGTCTTTGTGACCAACACCACCACAACAGCGAAATATTATACAATGTTCTGCATAAAGAGCAGGTTTATGGTGGTCTTTGTTTTCATGCCCAGTCTGTCATTTGATCAGTAAAGCTGGACTCTTTGGGAACCAGACAGTGTAATGGGTCCAGCTAAACTCAGCCCTTTTTGTAAGCAGTTGGTTTTCTCTACAGTAGAAGGGGCTCTCGTGGGAGCACTTGCAGGCCTTTTTCCAAATCTCTGACACTGATGAGGCTTAGAGGACTGTAAGATGCAAAGCCTTTAGAATGGAGAAAGACAGGATATTGACCCAAAATCCTATTGTTTTAGAGGTACTTTCAAATTAATACTGCTGGTTTATTTCTGGATCACTATGCATTCAATCATCTCTTCCAGAATATCAGTATGTCAGAATAACAGAAATTAGAGGATTTAATTTTGAGAACAATAGAGTTAATATGTAGGATTATATTTTATTTATTTATCCATTAGAGCTTTCTTTGCTGAACTTTCCACATACCCAGATGTAGATTTGAAGGACTTTTCATTTGTTTGAGTTATCCTAAGACTTTTCCATATGCAGACAAAGCTTATTTCCCCACCAAGCTCAAGAAGTCCTCCAAAATCATTGCATTTGTCACGTTCGCGTAAAGGAGGCGGATGCAATCGCGGGATTTTTGATGATTTATTATTCAACAAATCAAAACAAAGACAAAAACACCAACCTATCTCAAACACTAAGGCATGAATCTAACACGAAGACTAAACAAGAAAAACACGGGCATGACACAGAACACCGAGAGACATAGAACAAGAGTCTAAACACATTACAACGAAAGA
>JAFFST010054289.1:216128-227895 GCA_022414735.1 Noturus placidus
GCGACGTCTTCAGCGTAACAAAGAGGCAGAGAGACGTCCGCCATCCTGCTCCGCTGTGGAGAGACGACCTCAGCCGAGCAGGGAGGCGGAGCGACGTCCACAGCCGAGCAGGGAGGCGGAGAGACGACCTCAGCCGAGCAGGGAGGCACAGCGACGTCCACAGCCGAGCAGGGAGGCACAGCGACGTCCACAGCCGAGCAGGGAGGCACAGCGACGTCCACAGCCGAGCAGGGAGGCACAGCGACGTCCTCAGTAGAAGAGGAGAACAGCACGTCATACGCAGCACTGCAGGAGGGCAGAGCGCCTACCACAGCCAAGCAGGGAGGCACAGCGACGTCCACAGCCGAGCAGGGAGGCACAGCGACGTCCACAGCCGAGCAGGGAGGCACAGCGACGTCCTCAGTAGAAGAGGAGAACAGCACGTCATACGCAGCACTGCAGGAGGGCAGAGCGCCTACCACAGCCAAGCAGGGAGGCAGAGAAGCATCCACATCGTAACAAAGAGGCAGAGCTAGAGGCACAACAGGGGAGGGAGGGCGGGAGAAGACCTCAGGCTGGAGCTCCACAGCTGACACCACCTCATCGGACACAGGCTGGAGCTCCGTGGCTGCCATGCTCACCTCTGGCTGTGGCATCGCGGCTGAGACCACCTCATAGGTCTCAGGCTGGGGCATCGCAGTCATCAGTGCTCCCCCCAAAAAAATTTCTGGGTCAGCCGTCACCTCCTGGCTGGGCAGCGCGGCATAATTCACCTGCCGCAGCGAGCTCACACGCCGCGCATGTTGCACCTGCAGACGAGTAAGCCTATCCAGCTCCAGCGGGACATACACCAGGCCCCACTGGTAAATCGGTGAGCTCTCATCGCCGGCCTGCTTCAGCTGCTTTAGCAGGTCCACCTGGAATGCCAGTCGCTCCAGCGCGACGGAGATCTCCGCTTCCGGGGAAAAAAAATCCGCTGCATCCATGTTGCGGTCTTTCGTTCTGTCACGTTCGCGTAAAGGAGGCGGATGCAATCGCGGGATTTTTGATGATTTATTATTCAACAAATCAAAACAAAGACAAAAACACTAACCTATCTCAAACACTAAGGCATGAATCTAACACGAAGACTAAACATGAAAAACACGGGCATGACACAGAACACCGAGAGACATAGAACAAGAGTCTAAACACATTACAACGAAAGACCAAGACTAAGTGCAAAACCCAACTATATATACACCCCAGTGCTCATTAACCAAAACGTGAATCAGGTGCAGAAAAACATGTGACTTGCGGTGGCTGATGGGAAATGGAGTCCAGAGTCCTTAGAATCGTGACAGCATTATTATTAATGTAATGTTAATGGCTGATGGGTTAAACATAAACACACATTAATTGCAGTTAAGAAGTGCATGACAACAAGCACAGCATACTGTATGTCACATTAAATAGCTTCATTTCATCACCTCCTGTCCCAGCTCTGCAGATGACAGCACCGGAAAAATAATTACACCGACAAATAAGTTGTGTCAACCACATAATTGGGTAGAAACAAAACATCATCCAAAACAAGAGAAAGCACTTGGGTTTTGGAACACTCAAGACAAAAACTAAAAAAAAAAAAAAAAAACAGGAAAAAAAAAGAAACAAACCCATGTTGAGAAACTAGGAAACATACACAGAAACACCCATAAGTACACCCGCCCTTCTACGCAAATTGCACATTTATACACACCCTTGAGTGCTGCAGTGTTTTCAAAACAACGTTCTTAAAATGGATCAACCCATGAGACAAATTCCTGAAAGAAAAATCTGTCAATATGGAAACCATGACATTAAACAAATATCACATTTCTGACCACCTATCAAAGGTTTCCTTCCCACAAGATGGGATGTAGTTGGGATTGTTGTCCTGGAAGATCATCCATTTAGTCATTCCCAAGCATAAGCCTGCTGGCAGCCAATCATTGAACATATTTCATTTTGCACTTTAAGATATTAATATCATCCATCCATCCATTTTGTATAAGGTCACAGGGAGCCTGGCGCTTATCCCAGGGAGCATAAGGCACAAGGCGGGGTACACCCTGGACAGGGTGCCAATCAATTACAGGTCACAATTACATACACATTCACACACCTATTCATACACTATGGACATTTTTGACATGCCAATCAGCCTACCATCCATGTGAGAACATGCACAGGGCCACGGTGGGAATTGAACCCCTAACCCTGGAGGTGTGAGGCAAACGTGCAAACCACTAAGCAACCATGTGCCTGAGATTAATATCATTCTGTATATTATTAATAAATATCTAGTTATATGCTCTGCTTTTGGGCTTCACAAACAATAGTGGCAGGGCCACTTTCTCCACACGTGTGCTAAGCCAGAGCTATGACTACATACTGATAATGCACGAAAAGCATCTACGCTTTAGTATTATATCCGTTTTTGGATAGTTATTCATGTTCAAACTACCAGCAGTAAACCATGTTTTTGTTCCGGCAGTGCGCCATTTTAGACACAGGGTTAGCATGCTGGTTTTTTAAATTCTAGATCCTGTTAGCGGTTTAATTAATGAGGGCTCGGCAACCCTACTGGTTAGCCACACAGCTTTAATTTAATGTCTGCTGACATGTTAGGTCATTCAAATTGGATCAAGAAAGTTTTGCACATTTTTATAATTTCACATTGCTCATTAGCTGAGGAGCCTGAGTTTACCCACAATGGAGAAAGACCAGTTTGTGGTTGTGGTCAGTGGAGGCAGCTGCAATTTTAGATATTTCATAAGCCAGGGCCTATTACAAAAGAAAAGCACTGGTAAGATCACAGTAGTGACCAAAGCAAAAATCCCTGTCAACATTTTAATATTTTTAATACTGTGACCCTGACCAAACAGTTATGTAAATGCATATATCAGCATGCCCTGTGTACTCTATTCACATCTGTATTGCATCCATTTAGAACACATTACCTATTAAATCCAACTAATGTAATCCTATTTGGTTAGATCCCTAATGTGTACTGGCCTTGAGTATGCTCTTATACCAATTAGTAGGTACACTATATGGCCAAAAGTTTATGGACAACTGAACATGTGATTCTTCCCCAAACTGTTGCCAAAAAGACGGACTGCACCTGCAAGGTCTCATGAAGACATGGTTTGCAAATATTGGTGTTGAAGAACTCCAGTTCATCCTGCACAGAGCCTGACCTCAACCGCACTGGACACCTTTGGGAAGAATTGAAACGCCAACTGCGCCCCAGGCCTCCTCTTGAAAACATCAGTACTTGACCTCACTAATGCTCTTGTAGTTGAATGAGCACAAATCCCCACAGCCACACACCAAAATCTAGTGGAAAGTCTTCCCAGAAGAGTGGAGGTTATTATAACAGCAAAGGGGGATTACATCTGGAATGGGTTTGTTCAACATGCACATGACTGCAATGGTTACATGTCCACATACTTTTTTTTTCTCCATATAGTGTATATACAGTTTCTTTAACTAAATGTTTTATTTGTTAAATGGGTAATGTTACCTTTAATTATTATTACCAATAGCTATATTGACAGGCCAACTCCTCTATTATGAGCCACATAGAATAGTTCCAGTCCAATCGCAATTCACAAGGCTCCTCCATTCTCACTTATATACTACGTGCTAGTTTTATGAGGAACATAACAGCTTTTATTGACTACCTGTATGGAGGTCTGAAATGTTTCAGCTTACCATAAATGCTGCCACAGTACTATCGAGCCTTCGCGTTAGATTAATTCGGAGGATTTTGAATCACAACCAAGAATAATTTACTCTAAAAAAAATATCATCTAAACTACAAGTAATAACTCCACAATTTTCATCTTTAATTTCTCTGTACAGTCTCATGTCAAAGATTGTCTACATTGTTCAGTTTTAGCACCCTGGGTTATAGCTGCTGTTCCGAGAGAGGTCAGGCAAAGGACAGTAGGATCCATTACTCTAACCTTGTCTCTGTAGCTCTGCCTAAGTGGTGTGTTTATGAGCTTTGGAATCCCGTTCACATCCACAGTCTCGCTCCATAAAGGATCACATCTCGTACAGTTTATCGTAGCTCAGAGAAAACCACAGTTTGGATAACTGCAATCCCCTGAGCCAGACTCTTGGAGATGAAACAGTCTACTCCATACAGTGGCTCAATTATTTAGACTGACTGAAATTATTAACCATAGAGTTTACATCACACTTGTCTTGGAATTTTACTAGTAAAAGTGAATGACAATACTTTTTTTTTTTTCATTATTATCTTATGTGAGTGAAAGAGTGAGTCAGCTACCGTGTGTGAGCCTGCACAAAATCTGCTGTTGAATGGAGATAAATGAAACTAAAGTAAGCTGTGCGTGTGAAATCAAAACACTTAAACCTTTACCCATGCCTAGAAGTCATATTAGTCATAAATTATACAGAAGCTGTTAACGGTCACCTTCAAAACACACTTGGCCTTTTTCCATGCCACCACTATCTCCAACTGTCTCTTCTGCTGCCGACAAAGAATGGGAGAGGGGAACAGATACAGTCAGGTCCAAAATCTTATCTATTCAAGATTCTGTGAGATTTTTTTTTGACCAAATTTGTAATTCCTTTGGAGATTCCTTGAGATTGATCCCTTCCACTGAATAACGTGTTCAGACAACACTCCCATGGTTTTGATCTAACAGTTGAGTCATCAGTTTTTAGATAAACTTGTGGAGTCCATACCAACAGGAGTGCAAACAGTCATTAAAGCAAAAGGGAGATATACTAAATACAAAGAAATCTTCAAATTCATGTCAATATACAATACAATTTTACACTTCACTCAAGTTCATCCTGATATAATTTCTAATTAAACATTTTATATTACATTTGTAAAGCTTGAAAAATAGAAGCAGGTCTCAAACTTTTAGACACCACTGTATATGCAAAGATTCTGTGGAGGAAATAGTGCTGTGCAGGGGTGAGATCTTAACTTCTAAGACAGGATAAGGAAAAAATGTATATCCCACAGCAGAGCCACACATTTGTTACTGTGAAGCCTTGTACCCCCTCAGATGCCAGGTATAATTAAATAATGATTTAATTACATACCATTTTTTTCTTCTGACAAGTCTGAAACACCTACAACGCTTGGCTCAGTCATACATGGGAAAAGCTAATTGATTGCTGACATATTAAATACTGATTGCATCAGACTGATCAGTATTTATAATTTTGTAATGTCTATCCCAATTAGGATTTTTATCAAACTGTAAAATTGGTGATATTTACTTGTTCGTAATACTGTTTCTTTGCCTTCAAGTATTATTTTTTTTGCCTGTAGAATGTGTAAAGGGGCCACTGCATGCTCAGTGCTAAATCCCACACGCTCTCATGTAGGCTCTGAGGACATGCCACTATTACTCAGAGTATCCTTTACACCTTCTCTCTAGTTAGTATCCTTCATCCCAATACATATCCACTAATGAAACACCGCCATTCTTTTACAAGTTTGTACTACGTCATAGATTCCATAGGTCATTAGAGCCATATTTATCAAGAATACTATATATTAGGCTGATTGGCGTGTCTAAAGTGTCCGTAGTGTATGAATGTGTGTGTGAGTGTATATGTGATTGTGCCCTGCGATGGACTGGCACCCTGTCCAGGGTGTACCCCGCCTTGTGCCCGATGCTCCCTGGGATAGGCTCCAGGTTTCTTCGTGACCCTGAAAAGGAGTAAGAGGTTGATGATGGATGGATGGATGGACTATATAGTATACAGTAATGTGAAAAAATTTGTACATCCCATTGAAATTATTAGCTTTTTTGAAATATTTGATCATCTTTGAAACAGTGCCTATTAATGAAGTTAATATACTTGAAAAAACCATAAGCACAGTTAGCTTTTTCAATAATTTATTCAACAGAAATATCAATAGATGTGATATTCATATGTGAATGAAAAAGTAAGTAAACCCTTGTCTAATACCGACCCTTTTAGCAGTAATAACTTCTTGTAGGCGTTTTGCATAATTGTCCATTAGGCTTACTGGAATTTTTGACCACTCTTCCATGCAATATTCTTTCAGTTGCAAGATGTTTGAGGGTTTTATTGCATGTACTGCCCATTTCAATGGGATTCAAGTCCAGGCTTTGACTAGGCCATTCCATTTCTTCTTTTTGAGGCATTCCTTGGTGGATTTGCTAGTGTGCTTAGGATCGTTATCCTGTTAGAAGGACCACTTTTGGCTCAAGTTTCAGACAGATGGCCTCACATTATCTTCAAGCACTCCTTGAGATCAAGCAGAATTCATAGTCAGTGAATGTAAGCTATCTAGTTCCTGGCACAGCGAAGCAACCCCAAACCATAAAATTTCCACCACCGTTGTCAATTTTGTAATTTTTTTTGTGTCAGTTGTTAGTGTATCACTTTATTAATAGGCATTGTTTTAAAGAGGGTCAAATGTTTGCTTCTACAAATATAAAAAAATAAAATTGAAACAAAAGTCAACAATTTCCATTGAGTGCACTTATTTTTTCACGACTGTACATACACTCACCAACCAGAATACCTGTATCGCTGCTCATTCATGTAATTATTATTAGATATTCATCAGGCAGCAGCACATAAAATCATGCAGAAACAGGTCAAGAGCCTCAGTTAAGAGCTCTTGATAATACTGTGGACATAGGTTTATAGAAACTGGACAGTTTTCCAATTGAAGATAGTAAAAAGGCCAGGTTTTTTTTTTTTTTCCAATCTTTAACTGTCGATTTTGTCTGAGCCTGTGCCCACTGGAGCAACAGATTCCTGTTCTTGGCTGACAGGAGTAGAACTTGTCAAAGTTGTGCTGTTGTAACCCATCCACCCGAGGTTTAGCATGTTGTTCGTTCTGAGATGCTTTTCTACTTACCATGGATTTAACGAGTAACCATTATAAAGAGACTATTGGAACAGCAAGGCCAATTATATTGTTTTCTCTATACACTGAAGATATTTAGGTTTGAGATCAAAAGATGAATAAGAGATGATAGAGCAGCATTTGAGCTTTCCTTTCCTGATATTTACATCTACATGTGTTTTTTTTTTTTTTTTTTAAAGATTAAAAAAAAATTAAAAAAAAAAGATTAAAACATCTTTGGTGGTAGACCATCCAATTTTTAGGTGAGCAAAAGGTATTGGAACAGACAATGTTAAATTAAATAGCACTATTGGGTTGCATATCCCTTGCGTCCAGTAACTACATTAAGCCAGTGATCCACTGACCTCACCAAACTGTTGCATTTTTTGTGTTGCTGTTCCCATACTATCAGAGGGGTTTGTAGTTTAATTATAAATTTTATTAAAAGGCCTGACAGGAGATGAAAAAGTTATATTTTTTGGTAAAATATACCAAATAGTAAGATATACAGCCTCGCTGCTCCAGGGTTCCGGTCTATAAAGATATTTAGAATGTTCTCCCCATGCCTGTGTGGATTTCCTAAGGTTTCTTCCCCTCTCAAAACATGCTAGTAGGTGTATTGGTGACTATGTGTGAATACATGCGTGGATGGTGCCTTGTGATGGAGGGTCTATTCCCACCTCACACCTACTGTTCCAAGGATTGGGTCTGAATCCACTGCAACCCTAATCAGGATAAAACACTTACTGGACATAGACAAACAAAAGGTATAGCAAATGCATAAAGTCTGCATGGAACACATGCAAATCCTCTCCATGTCACCTGACAAGGTTGTTGGTCCAGGTATGATGCAAAAATCGTGGTGTCATGCTGTGCATGTGATTTCAAGGCCAGTGAGGATGGATAGTAGGATATTATGGTCAAAGAGTCTCGATCAGTTAACCAGATCTAGCATGGGCAGTTTCTATACAGTGTGCAAGTTTGAAGTAAGGCTGTTTGGCATCCTGGAGTTACTTTGTTTGGATGTTGCTGAGGTCACAATGGTCTAGTGTAGAGTATTATTTGGAGAGAGGACTTGTGAAGAGAGGAGAGGCACTGTGAAAAGTCTGGTGCATCGTGCTATCCTTGTCTACAAGTAAACTAAGAGGGGTAGCCAAGGCAGGACTTTGGCATGCATGTGTGTCCTAAATGCTTTTGTCCAAAAAGCATTTTAGCCTAAAACAATATTACATATTAGGTTTTGATCATTTGCACCAAAGATTCATTCTTAGATTTATATAACAAAAGTTGCTTTTACAGTTTATACCAGTGGTCAGAAACCTTCTTCCGTGAGATCTATCTTCCTGCAGGTTTCATCTCCAACCAAAATCTAACACCTGTTTTAGTTGATCAAGAACTTCTTAAGGCAATTATTAGATATTCAGGTGGGCATGGTTATGGTTGGAGTCAAAGTCTTCAGGAAGGTAAATTTCCAGGAACAAGGGTAGGGACCACTGGTTTTCACTGTGACTCACTCTATCCCATCAGAGCCTTATTAAAATATTGAACAATACTATTAGATCAGCATCTAAAGAACAGTGATTGAAAAACAAATACAAGTTCCGTCTTACAACTCATTGTGTGTTACAGTTGTGTGGCCAGTTAGCTGCTCTACAGTTGTTTGTCCAGCTGTTAGGATCACGTGGCAAAACTTCCCAAGACAGAGTTCATTACGGGCAGAAGAAACCCTTCCTCCTAGACAAAAGTTTTTTTTGGCATAATTGGTGACCACACATGGTTTATTAATGAGTTGTGTACAGTTATGATATACTCATCTTGTAAGTGACCTGAAAAAGAACACCTTTTCAATACACAGAAATATGGATACTGCCGGTCGGCAGCCTATGCAATTGACATCAACTCATGTCAAACACTATTTTGCTCAGATAGATGGCTTCATTACCCCGGTTTTGTTTTCAGCAGGCATGATTCTCCTTGCTGGCTCAAAGCTCTAGCTGGAGAGGAGCTCACAGAGTCCTTATTGTCCACATTGTGTGTCAGAGGAGTGCCTGGGAGAACCCTCTGACGAAAGCTGGAGCGCAAAGTACATTCGGTAAACGACACTGAACAGATATTCATGTCCACCAGCTGTTTGGAAACCCACAGTCAAACAGCACACCCAGGGAGTCATCTTTCCTTGAAAAGCCTCAGCAAACTAAAGTGAATTTAATTTCTGCAAATACATGACGGACTCATACATTGACATACAGATGTTTGCAAATGTTTTGGTGATTTGTTCCGGCGATTCATTCAAACATGCAGATGAAAATATTGTGAAGAGAAGGAATATCTGCAGAATGAAGGAGATGGGGTAGAGCTGCTTTAATGTAACAAACTGTAGTCAGATTTAAGAGGAACAGAATAACCATCATCTGCATTAAAGCAAGAAGATTAAAAGACGACATTATAGGGTAGTCCAGAAACCATAGAGACCAGAATATTGAGAAAAGACTGGAAAAATCATGGGCATGACATCCTCATTGCATTCAGAACCACTTTGTATCAAAATGCACTGTATTTAATTGGACACGGCCTGTCATTAGACTTGATTGATAGTTAAAACCCAAACAGAGCAAATCATTATGTTCACCTACAATAGCAAACACAGATCACATCATGCATGTCTCCATATGTACGTAAATCATTTAGTAACCCCAAACTGTACACCAGGACCAATCTAACGGTGTATTTATTTCTTAGTAAAGGGGGAAAAAAGGATATTAATTTATGCTTATGCACAAGCTGGAAGCTTTGCCTTTGGTTTCCGATTAAATCTGACAGTAGACCAGTGATCTACGAGGCCAACAATCTTGGCACGGGGGGGGTCGGGTTGAAGAGATTTTATCTACCATGACAAAATCTCAGGAACTCTTATAAAGCACACAATCTTAATATAATAGACTTGGTTCTCCTACATATTGCAGTAAACCTGTGCAGGGATTTGTTTTTGTTCTTCATAACTGCATGTGGTCGTCGGTAAGACTGCCCTACTTTTGCCAACCAACAGTGTGTTTCTGTAGTAAGTGCTGTGAGAAAGCATGGAGAGAAGCGTTCACTGTGCCTTTATCACAACCACATGGGCTTGTAGCTGCCCCATATGACCAAAGTTAAGCAGCAAAGGGGAAGACTCCCAACTAGTTTATATCCACTATTTAGATTCTCCCGGCAAAGAATGATCTATTGGTAGCAGTAGGAGGGATCCTGATGGGATTTATTCCAGTGAGAAGACATTATCCTTTGAAGTAGGACCATTTCCGGAAGATGAACCCTTCCATGTTTGTTTAAACATATAGCAGAGAATCATTTAACATCTAAATCCTGGTGAGTCAGGACAAAGTTCTGCAGTAGAAGAAGACGGGTGCAGTCTGTTCTTCACCGTAGGCAGGTATCACGTTGTAACGGAGCCCGGTGTTCATTACATACAAGGCGTTTGAGCTCCTGTGCCCAAGCACGTTCATTGTGTGGTAATCGTGTTGTCACTGTGCAAGAGTAATTCAACACTTGCCCTCATCCAGGCCGGCATCTGAGGCTACCTCTCCGGGGGTTCAGTATTACCTGCGGGCCTCTCAGTTTGTGTCTGAGAGGAGCGCGCTGTTTGTTCCCACAAACTCTATTACTTATTACTTCTATTACTTTTTTGTACCCAGGGAAATTTAAGAGCCAGGGAACCAAAGTGGCATTTAAGCACCAGGGAAGGGGCGGGCAGGCGGAGGGGGGTCAGAGAAGTCCTCATAAACCATTCACTTCAGTTAAGACAAGGTGAACCTACAGGTGGGTATAATGAATTGCAGACAGAAGTCCTTCCTGATGAGGATTTGGAAAATATGACTGAATCTGACCTACTGATTGTAAGAAAACTAAGCAACTTTAACAAATCTCTGTTACAACATACTTCATTCATAGCACATGCAAACATTTAATAGTGTGTTCTTGTATTTAAGTGTCTGGTGCTAGTTACACACAAACTTGTGAACATGACCACTTCAGCAGTTTCATATCTGCCTGTTCTTTTCTTTGTATAGTTAAAAGTACTTATATACTTTGAGCCCTCTATTATAAGGGAACAGAGAACATAGAACCTTTAAGCATTTCCCCAGAAACAAACTGGAAGAAAACTTTATTAGGGTTCTAGATTTCACCTGTGCTTTTCCCCCATATATTACAGTTTTTCTTAACTGATGAGAACGACCAGATGGGTTTACTCACCTGCCAAACTATTTATTCTCACGCTCACACACACACACACACACAAATCAAATAAATAACATACAATATGATGGACTGGCACCCTGTCCAGGGTGTAACCCGCCTTGTGCCCGATGCTCCCTGGGGTAAGCTCCAGGTTCCCCCGTGACCCTGAAAAGGAGTAAGCGATTGAAGATGGATGGATGGATCTAACAAAAAAAAAAAAAAAACATGGAGACTAGATTTTAATTCTGGTTACAAAAGAAAAATGGTGGTGTATATTTAAAAGCATGTTATAATTTTCAAACAAATTCCAATGGTGTTCAAGGGAAACTTGGAAATCCTATTAAAATTAGGTTTTCATTTTTAAATCGAAGAATGCTTTGACTATCTTGAAGACTTACTTAATTCACTTCGACAACAAAATTCACTAATGGATAACTTGCAATCAGGACACATCGTGAATAATGAACTTGGACTGACCAGCAGCTGTTCAGTCTAAGCTCACAGGAAGGTAAACGAGGTTCTATGCCCAACAAAAGAAAGAACCTAATTATAAGTGTGTAGTAAAACCACACAAGCCAATTTATAGTAATAAGGAAAGTAAACTAATGACCAAAGCCTTGGTATTTGGATGAAAACCACCCGTGTGTGTGTGTG
>JAFFST010054289.1:227915-248912 GCA_022414735.1 Noturus placidus
GGGGGGGGGGGGGGGGGGCAACAAATTAATACCAGACAGCTCCAACATGGAGATTTTCCATCATTGCCACATACAGCGAGAACATCTCTTGCAAACTAAGCAGGTACTTCATAAGGAATGGATCTCTAGCACTGGAATCAGATGTACAACAAGCCCATGTAATGAGGAGTTTCTTGTAGATAAAGTTCCAGCAAAGCCAAAGGGCAACTTAAGGGCCTTGTTCACACAGTAGGCAGTCCTGGCAAATGCATACTGTATGTGTTGTTTGTAAAAGCAGTTGCAAATGCACACAATTCAGCAAATTGTGAATGTAATTACAGTATATGTGCCTAAGTGTACTGTTCAGATGTCAGAGTAGATTCAGCTGGTCTAGACTGAGCCCATTCAAGACAAGTAGATTGTATAGTCATCCCATCAATAAGTACAGTGGGATGAAATATTGTACCTCAAGGATCGAGGTGTAACATAATAGACTAAAATGTGTGATGCATAGGACTACATAAAATAAAAAGAAAGTGTGTTAACATGAAGTTGGAAACATCACTATTTAATGAGAACATTTTTCCATACTTGGTAAATCTTTTCTAGTGAAATGCAAAAAAAAAAAAAAAAACTGTTCCAACAAGCTTGCTAAACATACTTCCTGTTGTACCACTAAACATTATTTCACAAACCTACTATCCAAATTAAATTTTCTATGCAGTCTATGAACATAATGAAAATAAATTTACGATAGTCTATCAAATTGGCAACATTTTGTCCTACAAATCAACATTAAAACCATTATGTCTTACGAGTCATATTTCGTCTGAAGCAATATTCATGAAATCAGCACATGACTTTACATACATCGCTGTGCAGAAGTCTTGGACACCCTATCATTTATTGTTTTTATTACAAAAGTCTTAATTTCAGATTACATTTTAAATTTAAGAAAAATGTTTGTATCATATTATACAAGCGACCACTTTTCAGGCAAGAAACATAGTAGGGGGTCAGGATTTACCTACAGAAATAGGTGTCCAAGTCTCATTAAAAAAAAAAAAAAAAAAAAAACCCTGTGGCAGATTCTCCGAGAAGCTTAGAAAAGTGTACCAGCTCTTTTCCTTATAAAACTGCAAAAAGTATTCCTGAGACTACTGCGTAATCACACCAAATACCAACTTCCGTTGTTTCATTATTTTTGATGGCATCTTTGCTTTACAGCAGTTCTTTACACATGCTTAAGACTGTTGCACAGTACTGTATATTGTACTGTAACAAACATTTTCCATCTGGAAAATAACATGTGACAAAATAAATGTTTCTATAATCTATGTACAGTAGCTCCTTTAAGCCACTTGTGATGGCTAGACTGTGGGAAGATCAAGCCGGATGTGTACATATTTTAATAGCCACCAGAGGAACCTTTTGGGTCTTCCTCTCAAAATCACGTCTGGGGTGGAGCATGCCAGGAGCGTCTGCCAGACACACACGCGGGTGTGCGCACACGAGTAACAGAAAAGACAGAACTCATTCTGTGGGAGCTTACTACACTCTACTGGACTCTGAGTATAACAGCAAAATCATTAAGTGACACCAATCTGTGACCGATCACAATTTGTGTACAAATATATACTTAAGCTTTCTCAGAAATTAAACCAAAACATTACAGGAAATCAGTGTCTAGTTAAAAACTGAGGCGTTTTAGAAAAATATCTTGTGTTTAAAAGTAAGAATCCTCAACAAGCCTGATAAGAATCTTTACTTCATCTAATAAGTGAATAATGGTTTCCATCCCTGGTGCTGCACGATCTTTGCTCCTCTGCTCCAATGCCCCCACGTCGACTCTTAGTAAACAGCTGATTAATTTGGTCAGGTGTGCAGGAGAACAAAATTTGCAGGGGGCACCAGAGTTCAGAACCACCGTATTACAGTGTCTCTATAATGTAATTTAATCTGACATTTAACCGTAATAAAACTACCTCCCTAATCCCTGCAGAATTAAAAGACTATTATATTTGTGTTTCTATTGTCGCTGTGGGACTGTCAAGACAGCATTTCAGTCACGTTGACCAATGACCGACGCACTTAGCATCTAAATCAACACCACTGCGAAAATCCTGGCCTTCAACAAATGAGAAGTATTTACCACAAACACATACATTTTCCAGTTAATGATGCAAATGAATCATGTTTGAGCTCGGGCAGTGCACCATCTGGAAAACATCACACTCGATCCTCTATGGAATTGGTTTAAGGCAGGGTAGCATTTCT
Source organism: Noturus placidus (assembly GCA_022414735.1). Lineage (NCBI taxonomy): Eukaryota > Metazoa > Chordata > Actinopteri > Siluriformes > Ictaluridae > Noturus > Noturus placidus. Next base: position 230,172 of record JAFFST010054289.1, read on the forward strand.
TTTGTTTGTACACTAACAATTGGACATGCTCAACTGAACTCACTGTATAGAATTATAATGATTTCTCACGGACATGCAAAAGCAAAAATGTTAAATTTGTTCTACTATTAACTTAACGCTTGCTGGTTACTAGAAGTGTAACAGACAATTTGGATTGATGTACCTACTTAAAATGCAACGATGGAAATTAATCAAGGCATAAATCATAAATTGATTACCTATCCATTATAAATGCCTACAAATGAGAACTGTTATGTAATTGATTTTTTATAAACTGATGTGTAAACTATTTAACAGGCTAGCAAGGTGATTTGCCTGTAACTCTGATGCATACAATAGTCCTTCTCTACATCATAATCATTTGCAAATTTACAGTAGGCCCATCCCATACACTGAACGAAGTTGGACACTTATTGATAAGAGGCTACTAAATCCAATCAGATCACATCAAAGCAGATTCAGTAGTATTGTCCAATATCGAATCATTGCCTTAAGAATCAAAACGTTTTGCATCATGTGGAAGCCTGAGGCTTGCCATCAGTCTACACATGACGGCTTCTCTATTCCACACCATGATCACCACATTTTGGGGTGTCCCCCCCATGTTCCATCACTCTTCAGCAGATAAGAGAAATTAGCAAAAGCAGGGCGCACCCAGCACTTGGACTAAGAACTACAGTTATACATACTACAGTAATTTCAAGCGGAAAGTCCAGCTTTTGTGGGGGGCTTAATAACTTTATTGAGTTTCATACTCTGTTCAGTCAAACGTATTGGCCAATCATCAACCATTTATATATATATATTTTTTTTTTCCATATAAAGTGGGAATGTATCAAGTATAGACTATGAAAGTGCAAATAACATTTCAAGGATTAGTCACTTAACAATATAATTCTTTTTAAAATGGGTTACAAAATGTGCTTTCCTTCCACCCCACCCCCCTTTCTCCAATTTCCTACATAAACTCAAATCTCCTTTTTTCCCCTCCAAGAAAATATAACTTGTGTATTTTGATTTAAATGCACAGTATACCATCACACAAAGGACGCATCACTTCATGTCTAAACAGATGGAAAGAACCTACAGAGTGCTTCACTATGTTAGCTCAATCACTTTGGCAACATACATTACTGCTTACTGAAGAAATACTGCAGGTTACTCAGTTGATTCTATTAGGTATGAAAAGAAAAAGACCGACCCTTTAAAAACATTTTGTACTTTACCACGAGTATACAAACTACATGAGACGACGTCACATGTAAAGTAAAGTATTTTAACCATCACCTCCTAGGACAGGTTCTCCCCCACCTTAGACATATGAATTTTGGTTGATATTACAATTTTTCTTCAGTAATGAAAAACTGCACCTTTAAAATTTGGGGATTTTTTTAAATCTAGTGCAGATTTTCCACTTCCAAAACACAATTTGGCCAGGGGGATTTCTAGAAACATATCCCATACCAAAAAAGCTTGCTGTTTGTTTGTTGAAGGGTACTAACAAAAGAAAATCACCTCAGTAGTAACAATTAATTAGTTTAAAGCGCATTTTTAAAAAGTGGCACTGTAAAAGGACTGGGTTTTTTTTTTTTTGACACATGGACAAAGACATTGGCTTTCATTCATTTGTTGTACATTACCCATTATTTCTTTTTTTTATGAAAAAAATTCAATTTCAAATAAATAGAAAATCAATTTCACAATATATTAGGTCTGGCGCTTTACATTATGGATGAAGCACAAAGGCATCACATACTGTACACACATCATCTCGAACACTCAACTCATTTTATCACCACTAAAACTGGTCTGGATAAGAGATACAGAAAAAACTAAATATAACAGCAGTGATCCCACATAAGCCCGTGTTAATAACTGTTTTATAAAAAGCTCTTGGAGCAAAGAGACTAACTAACTAACTAACTAACGTGTGGTTCGAGAATATAGAAAAATGTTAATACAAATGCTAAATCGGGAGACTTTTACTTCCATTGCCAGTGAAAACTAGAGTGACACGTAGTTTAAGGTAGCACAAGTCATTCATTGAGCACTCGAGAGATGTGGCAATAAATAAGAGGGAAGTTTCAGGGACAAGGCACTGTAATAAGTTGCGTAGTGTAACCATTGCAGTGTTCCTGCACAGGACGAATTCAACGTTACTTTCCATTTTAAAAAGCCAGTAGCATATTACAGTGATCAGGTTTGACCAAAGAAATGAGTTTGTGACTGGAACAATCACGCTTTCCTTCACCATGATCAACATCCCAGAATAGCCCAGCTCTCCAAAGGATGCTGTTAGAGTTAATTTCTCCAATACTATACACTGGGTTTAAAGGAAAGGTTGTGTTTACAAAGAGGCTCTTTTAGCCCTCAGCAGCAGGCACAGTCAACATACTGTCCACTCACTGTGTGCGTGAACTTTGAATGTGCTGACCAGTGTTTATGGCACCTACAATAACACCTATCACTAAAATGGCAGGTCTTTCCAGAGAAGAGAAAGAAAAAAAAAGAAAAAAGGACCTGCTCAGGTTGCACGGGACATTCACGCGAACCACTCGGTCAGACTGAAACAGTCCTGGTCTATACAGTAGACCTTATTTTTTCCCTGTGAAAGAGATCAGACAGGTCTATAATGAAGCTCACTACCCTATTTATTCCCTGCCAAAGATCAGACAGGCATATTTTGTTCTGTTGGCGGTTTATGGTTCAACTTTTCATAATTGTTCACCTCTTCAAGACTGTGAAACATTGTCTGCTTCTAATTAGAAAATTACACATGTCCTCAAAGCACAAAAACACACAAGCCTGCAGCAAGAGACACCAGACAAGTTTCAAGACAATTTCAGGGTTCTTAAAATAGGGTTTCAGCCGATTTCTAATCAGATCAGTATACGAATGAATCCCTTCTCACGATTGATGTCTTCGTCTGTTTATTCACATCAAATGTGGTTACGGAGGAGGAAGAGGAGGCGTGATTTCATACAAGATGCACTTGACTCTCCCACTCAGAAGAGCTGCTGCTTGGCTGTTCAGGGTCCGAGTCACATTTCACGGTGTCGCCGTGGTGGCTCGGCTGAGAGGTGCCAACGGTTTCACTCATCTGGGGCACAAGAGCGGTTGCAGACGGCACATCTACACTCACCAGGTCCAGCTGAGTGGGTCTGACAGGCTCCCTCTCTTGCGTGCTGCTGTACTCACAATCCTCTTGCTCGCCCTCTGCTGTCCACTGCTGGAAGGGCTTTTCAGTCATCTGCTCAGAGCCAAGCTGAGCGCCAAACTCTGGATCTGAAGAAGTGGCTGAAGGAACCAGACTGATGTTCTGAGGGTTCATGTCATGGAACCAGGCCATAATGTTGCCCAGAAGATTTGCATTGTCAGCGGAGTCTAATTCAGCAGCGTCTGCATGTCCGGAGGGAAGTGGAAAAGGGCTTCCGGTGGGGTCGCAGCTGGGATTGCCAACAATGTTAAAGCGTTGCGGGACGTTCTGGCCACTCATGTTACCCAGCTTCTTTAGACTGTCTCCAAGCTCCAGGAGCTCAGAACTGCTCAGTGCAGCACGTGGAACATCGACACCATGGAGCAAAGGGTCCAGTCTGGAGGGCAGAGAAGTGCCGATGGCCCCCAGAGATGTCTCGTGAGCCAGCAGCTCCTGTGTGTCTACAGCACCTCCATCACCCATGACCATCCCAGACTCCTGTAGAGAGAGCTGAATGGCCAGCAGGATGTTAGGATCATCTTCATCCAAGGAGCTATGGGGCTGTATGACAGAAGAAAGGGGAGAAATTACTTACAATGTAATTTTTCAGTGGGGAAGCTATTATTTAAAGTGTTGCAAAAAACTTACCATAGGTAATCCTTGCCTCTGACTACCACCAACTTGGTCTGTATCTGAGAGAATGGGCAGGGGTAGAAGAAGAAGATGTAAGAGGGGGGAGGGAAAAAAAAAAGATAGAAATCAACTCGAGAAACTTCATATGTAAATGCTAACACACTTCAGCTCCTATCCACAGTTACCGGAAGAGCAGTCGTCACCAAGCCTCTTCCTCGAGATCTACCTTCCTGCAGGTTTCATCTCCAACCAAAATCTAACACACCTGTTTTATTTCCTCAAGGACTTCTTAAGGCAATGATTAGATGGTCAGATGGGCACAATTATGGTTGGAACTAAAGTCTTCAGGAAGGTAGATCTCCAGGAACAGGGTTGTTGATCACTGATGTAGGAGTAACATGAGTGACTGTAAAGCATAATCCTATTAAGGATTTGCACTATTCCAGATCGTTTTCCATAACTTTAAAGAGCCTTGGCATGAAAGGCATACTGCAGCATTTATGCTTATGTTAGGCTGGTGCCAAGATGTCTGAACCTAGAGAGAACTTCTATTCGAGGACAAAGGACGACTTCAAGAACAAACACTCAATCTTTCTCCCACAGAATTAGCATCCACACCTGAGATAGCACATCATGCTGAGTGGAGCCTGGAAGATCCTCACTTCCTTTCTCCCCACACCCTTCTCTTTCTCTTTATTCAGATCACCTTAAAACACACCCAAGGTCTAAATGCATTACATAACATGTTTTAATGCGAATAAGATGTCAACTATACATGTTTACTATATTATACAAAAGGTCTCAGTGTTACTGGAAAATAGTCTCATTCCCTCAACAGCAGTTCAAATAAAAATATTACATGTGTTAAAGGCATACCCTCCCAGAGTCCCTCACTCTAATTACCTCCTGTATGTAAATAAGGTACATCCTTCCAGACATCAAATTATAAATCACAAACAGCACCTTTTGGTGGACCCACAGAGCATCTGGATATTTAGGGGAGAGCTGGCCAAAGATTGGGGGAATCTGTAAACAGATCTCCCACATGATCACCGTGTAGTTTTTTCTCTACCAGGTATGTAAGTATTTTCTCCATTATGTTGTATTATTATGTTTTGGATTTGATTGGAACGTAATGTTGCATGTAATTCTTTTGTATTATTATTAATAGTAGTGTTGAATTTGGACGTTTTCATAACTGGTTAAATAAATTATTAGACTACATTGAATACTGAAATTTTTGTCTCTAGTAAATTACAGTTAGTCCTTGTTACAGCAAATCTGTACCCAGGTTAGTACAGGCTAACAGTTTGGCATTAAGTTAAGTGTACTTAGAGTGTACAGGCTTGATGGGAAATATCAGTTTAGGACACAAAGTTGATCAACCAAGTCTAAATAGGATGAAGTCTAAACCTCTGATTACTGTAATATTCTTCTAGCTAACGTGTACATAGGAAACTATGGTAAGATTATATAAAGCTAGTTCTACTCAGATAGAATTATTGGCTAAAAATAACATTACTGTAGTTAAGTGTTACTAACTATGGGAACTCCGAGACCAAGCTAATGACTTGGTTCCAGTCAAGTGTACAATCTCGTTATGAAATACCAGTTTAGGACAACAAAGTTGATCGACCAAGTCTAAATAGGGGGTAGTCTAAACCTCTGGTTATTGTACTCTTACTCTCGCTAACGTGTACATAGGAAACTATGGCATGATTATATAAAGCTAATTTCACTTAGATATTATTGGTCTGTCTCTACAGATTTTAGTGGTCATGACCTCTGACTAGAAATAACGTTACTATAACCAAGTGTTACTATCTAAGCGGACTAATAATGTACTATTTAGGAAAGGGAAAGCATGGGGCGGTCGTCTAAATAGTATTTGTCAATTACCTCTGGCTAATGACCAAGACTGGCGAGTTTGTGACCATGAGATCCGCGCACACGACAAGCGCGAGACTCGACATGGAATCCGAATGAACGAGCACAATTTAAAGTAGAGAATGAATTAGAATCAATCAAGTATAGAAGATCAAAAGTATCAAAATATGAATAACTAAAATAAATACAACATTGAGGTTTTCACAATTGGAGTCGGAGAGAATTTAAGAGAGAGTCAAGCAGAATTACAATGACAAATTTAAATATATTCACATCGCTTCAAAAGACAGGAACACATGGGAATCCTTCTACCACGTCATTGGATACAGTCGTTGGACCAGTGAGTGGACCCTTACAGTTATAATAAAGTTACCTAAATTGCTGGGGTTGGGCTCATCAGAGTCTGGGGTGTTGCTGCGAAGGCTAGACATGTCTCCACGCCTGCGCTGTCTGTGTCTGCGTCTGTACTGGAACTCTGCATACTCCTACGGTGTAACACAACAAAACACAACGCACTCAACCACTTCAGAGAAGCTGTTGAGACCATGCACAGAAGACTCCCCCCTACCCTGCTGAAGAAGAGCCTGTTAAAAACATGCTCAAGGGAGATCTCAAAAAAACCTCCACAAAACTGACAAATCCAGACCTGTATGACCAGATCTGGCAGGCTAACAAAAATAAAATAAAATGTTAATCAACAAAAAAAAAAAAAAACTAAACTGGACACAGTGGCCATATAGGACTGGACTTGTGGAAAGTATACAGTATGTGGTATTTACTTGTTTTGTGAGACCATAATGAACAATGGTATTAACTTTAAGCAATCAGAAAAAGGCAGTTGTTTCATTGGCTACGTTTGCATGCACATCAAATTCAGATTAAGGTCTATATTCGGGTTAAAGCTATATTCCGAATATGACGTTTATATGAGTACAGGCATCGGAATATTCCTGTATGAATGGGTGTTGCAAGTATGCCTGAATTGCCATTCCTAAATACCTAACCTACAGCTAAGCATCTGCTAGCACCCACAATTCCTTGCGAACTGATCATGCACAAAGATCTCCTTTCGGTCATATTTCTGAAGTTGGTGTGTACATGCAACAGATTTCCGATTAAAACAGGCATATGCCAAGGGTGAGAATGGAATTTGGGGAATCAGAATATTGTATTGATCTGATTCGAGTTTACATGTCTCAATATTAATTACAATATTGACAAATTCTGATTAATATTGGAATATTGATGCACACGTAAACATAGTCACGTATATCAGGAGGCCAGACCCCTTATTTTCAGGAAACTAGTTTTTACTTTTCTTTTTCTTAAATATATTAAAAGAAAATACAAGCCTCTTACAACCATCTGTTATAGCAAACATTTGTTCTTTGAACACCAAAATATTTACTATGTGGACTACAATTGAGTATACTCAAAGCTGCATGCAAAAGAAAGGTCGAAGCTCAAAGAATTGTTATATTAACGGAAACATTAAATCAGTAATCAGAATAAATCAATCGTTTCTTCTAATTTATTCCTCTCTTACTGCATTAATACAAATTTTCAGTGCACAAAACAAATAAATGGCAAGTCACCTGAACCATCACACCTTGGTATAAATCTCACCAGGTGATATTCTGGGCACTACAATATTCTGGTAAAACAAAAAAAATAAAAAAAAAAATATGTACATGGCTTTTTCATGTACATGCTTGCAAAGGAATGGATTTTCAATGATAAAATGTGTTGTTTTTGTTTTTTTAAAAAGGGGCTCACTAAGAGATGAAACTCCAACACAAACAAAAAGGTAATATTCTCCCAGACATGTTTTTTTTTTTTGTGCAGAGTACACAACCAAAAAAAAAAAAACAAAACAAAAAAAAAAACAGAAGCATGCTGCCAAATAAAAGCGCGAACAATGAAAAAAAGTGATGGAGTGCAGATGACTGTTGCCATTCCGTTGTTGATGCTGCCATCCCTAAAATGGAAGAATATTGGGGGGGAAGGGGGGAGTTTCAGTAATACCTGCCGCTGGCCTCCTGCATTTTGAATGTGGACTCTCGGATCAATTCCTCTGAGAATTGCCTGATTCCCCTGGATCTTTAGATTAGAACAGAATAGCAGTGGAATACTGTTCAGCTATACATGAACATACTCAGACATCCAATAGTGTTGCACCTCAAATCTCAGCATGCTTGTTTTTGATTTAACCAGCCAGTATGCACCATTAAAACTTTATCCAAATAAATACAGGTAAAGAAATAAAAATCAGAGAATTAATTCTGACCGACGTTATTTCATTACCTAGAACTCTAAATCTGGCTTAAATCACTTATCCACAATCAAAAGCAGGTTATACACAAATAATACACAAAGGGAAGCGTTATTCTAAATACTTTGTGGTAGACATGTCTAGCACTCCTTCCCACAGTCTGGTAATATAAAAGATGTTTCTCATTAGAGAAGATCTTGCAACGCCTACAGTTTTATAGACTATACTAAAACATGCATCAAATATAAACAAGTAGAGGAATTCAATAAAAATACGAAGAGAAATGAAGGGCAACATGCACACAAAATAAATACTACTACTTTAGTTCTGTATGGTCATAATATTTTTTTGTACTTCTACAACACTATACTATGAATATTGGTACATAAAACAATTATATTCAATATAAGGACTTCTCTGATTTTACTGTCTGCTGCAAAAGTGATGCTTCAGCCTAAGAGAACCTCTAATGAAATCAATCATAAACTCCAATTATGGAGTAAATGGTCCTTTATTGGTGATCCAAAAATAATGAGAACTTCTTCCCAAACTAGTTTATAATTAGAGCTACCTTTTACTGGTGCAAGTCTGCTTAAGACAACTAAGCAGGCTCCACAAATAATTAGAATAGTAGTGTCTAAGCTTTATACATGCACTACCATTATGATGCAAATTAGGCAATGCATATTCAAAATCGTAATGCAACAGATGTTAAGGTATTCACATAGTTAAGAGTCAAGAAATTTCCCTTTAGACATTTTTACTAGGCCAATGTGCAAATGCCTTTTTATTTAAACAAGAGTCAACAAGAAAAGTTACCTCTGGAGATGCGAAACCCAGGTACTCCCAGTCCCATGTGCCCCCAGCAAAACTGTGAAAGCACAGAAACATGATCTTTATCCTACAACCTATTACGGTTGTCACAATATCATCATCAACATATCTTACGATACAATACCAGTAAAGTATCAAGAGATCATGCAATATTGTATTAATTCATAACTAAAATCTACAACACAAACCAAATGTACAGAAATACATAGAGATCAATGAAAACAGACACACCTGGCTATTGGAAAAACTCCAGAACAAATCGTACAACAACAGGCAAGCAACTAATTCAATGCGCCATATATTTCACCTGTTGTTCCCTACAGCAATGAAATCATGCAAATGGAAAATCGTCCTCAGAGTAGTAAGAATTAACAACATTAGGAATAAATAACAATTTGAAAATGAACTCGATTATGATCAAACACTGCTAATTTGTCAGGGTTCGTACAGATGCTTTATCATGAAATTCAAGGACGTTAGCACTCCCCCTCCAAGGACTACACAAGAGATGTCAAAAATATTCTTCATTCCTTCTTTTTAAATTCGTCTTACCCACAACGTCAAGGTGAGTGACAGGAGCACTTTTGCCAACAACTTTCAATGGAAAATTGCTAAACGTCACTAGATGATGTCATGAGCTAATTAACATTCATTAGGTCATCACGTTGAGTTGGTCTCTAGCATCCTGCCAAGTGTCAGCCCCTTTGTTTGACAACGGCTGTGCTGTTATTTTGGCTACATTTAAAATGAACAATCGGACAGAAAGTGAAGAGTGAATTAATGGCAGAGAGTAGCCGCAGAGAGGTGTGTATGCAGCGGAAAAGCAGGCCCTCGCCCTCATGGGGCAGTACTGGCTAGTCTCTTCTACAGGAAGGAACCAAGGTTCGCCCAAAAAGTCACTAGATTTCTCACTAGGTTCTTTTTTGAGGGGGAAAAAAAAGGGGGGGGGGGGGGAGCCCGAGTAGTTGACCGGAGCTGTCTCTGTTCAAATGAGTGAGTAAATAGCGGGAGGATGGAGAGGGGCTGCAGCGGGGAAATTGAGTGAAAGGATTGTATTAGTGTTCTATCGCAAATAAACACGTTAAAGTTATTTAGCGATTTTGTATTTACTGACTTTGTATAATAATTCAAGATAGAAAATGCAAAAAAAAGCTATTTAAGGTTTTCCTGTACTTAAAAAAAAAAAAAAAAAAAAAAAAAAGTCAAAAAGCCAAATTCAAGCACCTTGTACGAACCCCAATTTTATTATTTACACACAGGAGGTTAGCATAACGTTAGCTCGCTTGGTAGCAAACAGGAAATCTTTCAAGATTAAGGTAAAGAATGTAGGTTAAATTAAGTGTTACTAACCTTTGTGTATTCTGCAAAAGCAGTGGGATGTGTTGTAAGTAATGCATGTGCAGCATACAATATTACTGACTACCATTGCCGGCCCGTGTGACTCCACATGCCGAAGTGTCCTTGGGCAAGACACTGAACCGAAAGTTGCTCCCGATGGCAAGTTAACGCCTTGCATGGCAGCTCTGCTACCATTGGTGTGTGAGTGTGTGTGTGTGAATGGGTGAATGAGACACAGTGTAAAGCACTTTGGATAAAAGCGCTATATAACTATAATTTAGTATCGCGATGTTCTGGTATACCAGAACAACTAAACAACCCTACAACCTATATGACCAGATGTTGTATGTGAATAAAACGTAGAGTCGCACGGTATCCCCAAGCTATCCAACAATACAAGCATGTTTTTTTTTCCGAAGAGCAATTCATTAACCAGCTCTGAAATGCAACCATATCAAGTCTAACATCAGTCCGTACGGGATTTTGTGGTCGTTGTGACCAAAAATGCGTGATTTTGCTGCAACTTTTTGGGCTTTTTCGTGGAAAACTACTTGAACTGGCAAAAATGCAATCGTACCAAATAGCATTGCACGGTCTTTCACAGTGATATTTGTTGGTAAATGAGACATTTTAGCTGTATCAGTGTTTGACATGCATAAATTGAAGGGGGTTTTTGCTGAATGCGTGTTGTGATGATGTCACATGACATGTCTTGGATCAAATCTGTGCAAAATTTCTGAAGGTTTTGAAAAATTGCAAGCTCCTCCCAATTTTGCATCAGAATAACTTGAGTCGCATCTGAAATTGGTCAGATATGGATGTGGAAAATAATATGCAGTAAAGGGAGATCTTTAAGCTTTTACATTTATTAATTTAGCAGACACTTTTATCCAAAGCGACTTACAAATAAGAAAGATACAAGCAAAGCGATATATCAAGCAGAGAAAAATACAAGTAGTGCTACTATACAATCCATTAACTGAGTTCTAGAAGAAGCAAGGTAGAGGTGCAAGTGCAATTTTTATTTATTTTTATTATTTTATGAGTTGGTTAGGTAAGCTTACTGATAAATTGCTGACTGAACAATGGCTTCCTCTCCTAAGAAAACATGCATGGAAAAAATCTGGGCAACATGCAGGAAAAAAATAATAAATAAATAAATAAATAAACAAACAAACAAACAACCAAAAATGCATTCTACAGTGCTGATAAAATAATATAGAGAGGTGGTAAAACCTGCGTCGTGGGGCTTCCGGGGAGTCGTTGGGAGCCACGCCTCGAGCCACAGAGGCCAGGAACTCCTGCCGCTTCTGTTGCACCAGGCAGGCTGCACGGATTATCTTATGGCGAGGGGTACGGAGGTAGGGCCTGTTCACTTTCTGGGCAAGATCCTCAGTTACCATCTCCAGATCAGTCTGAGAGCAATAGAAGTGAAGAACCAGATTGTATTCACAAAGACTAAACTCTAGCACAATGATGGCTAACTGGTAATGATTCTGCATTTGGTGTGGCAGATGGTTTATTTTGTTGTTAGTTTTTTTTGGCAGTAGGTTTTAGTAGCAGTAAGTTAGGGCAAGTGGAAATGGACATAGCGTTACCTGCATAAGTTCAAAGATCTCTTTCTTGGTGCTTTTGGGCTCCAGAAAGAAACCATAAGGGTAAGAGCACTTGAGGATACGGCGAGTCTTAAGAAGTTCATGGACTGCATCTTCAATGAAAGTAGTGTCTGGAGCACCTCCTTCCCCTGCAATAGCAAGGCAAAGAGTTTTCATTTTGTATCTAATAGCAGAGACTTGCTGCTCTGACGAGAGGAGTTTGTGTGAAAGAGTGCAGAAATACACAGCCTTACTTCCACTCAAGACTTTGCTCAGCTGCTCCATCTTGTCTTTGGCCGTTTTGAGGAGACGCTCTTCGAGCTATATGCATCAGTAAGAGGGGTCATTAGGACCGAGTGTAACCCTATTACAGTGAGAAAACTGCTAAAAACACAACAATCCATCACCTGGAAGCTGTGCTCATGATTTTTGAAGCGTGTGTAGTAGTGCATAAAGCGATCGAGTTCCTGGTAGCTCTTGTGCTTCTTCTCAGCCTGCATATTTCAATAAAAGCAGAAATGAACTTGTACTTTAATCAGTGCAGATGACTGCAGCACAGTGCACAAATAAATTCACAGTATTTTTGTACATACACAAAGTGAGCATAATGAATAAAAATGTATGTGTACCTCCACGGTCATTTCTTTAGACTGCTCTTCCACCTGTTGAATGACCTCATAGCGAGTGCAGCGGTAATAGCCTCCTGTAGAAGAGCTGTGCTTCTTCCACTCCTCTAGACAGATCCAGCAAAAATCATACTTGCACTGTAGAGATACAAAGCAAACATAAATCACAAGAGTACACTGTCACGATGCTTATTAAAACACTGCAAAAGCCTATTGTGATTTAATAACCATTTCATTCTGTTGAATACATTTTGCGATTTACACTGCAACTGCAATATGCTAAAACAAACTGGGGAACCTGTGATGAAACTGGAGACTATAAATGAAATGTGATGTAGAGGATCGAGAAGACATGCTGCTGTAGGAAAATAATCAACGAAGGTTTAATACTATAAAAGAACACCCTGAAGAATTTTATTTCTCTTATAAAAACACAGCAATTTGCATTTTATTTAAACAAATAAAAATAAATAAAATAAAATTAAGTACTAAACTATGATGCACTTTACGTTTTATTCTACGTTTCCTCACCAGTTTATTTTTTTCTCTTTTTAAATATTTACATAAATGTTAAATGTCCACTTACAGAATTCACCATAATTTTTCTTTAGAAATAAACTGTTTTCCATTTATCATTAGACATAGTTTATGTAGATCAACAACAATATTATTATTTATTTAGCATCCTGTTTACTCTAGCCGGGTATGGACGACATCCTCTGTGATGCATTTCCTATTTGTGCTTCTCAGAGGAATAATTGGCTAGATACCGCGAGGGGGCGCCAACCCCAGGGAAAACACACATTCATACACTACGGACACTTTAGACATGCCAATCAGCCTAGCATGCATGTCTTTGGACTGGGGGAGGAAACTGGACGCACAGGGAGAACATGCAAACTTGGATTTACATGTATCGAACATGAGTACAGCTAAAAGTTCTCATTTGCCGACAAACATCACCGTGAAAGACCGTGCAAAACAATTTGGTGCAATTACATTTTCGCCAACTCAAGTAATTTTCAACAAAAAAAAAGTCCAAAAAGTTGCAGCAAAATCACACGTTTTTTACCGCAACGCAGCAACTGCATTTCCAACTACTAAAATGAAAAAAAAGAATCATTTTAATGCAAAGTTGCATCACTAATTTTGAAAAAAGCCGCAGCAAAAATCACGCACTTCTGGATGCAACAATCACAAAAATCAAGACTCTGAAATCTTGTACAGACTAATAAGATAAATCTATAATAACCTTTAAATGAAATAACAAGGAAAAACAACACGTACAAAAGAATGTCATGTGACAAGTATAAATATCTTGACCAAATAAACAATGCCCATCATGGTGGATTGGAATATTTATTTCTATATTAAATGTATGTTCATGTCCAATATCAGAATACACATCACTGATTTATACAAGGACATTGCTGCCTTGATATTTATTGCTTCAGCCTAAAAATAACACTGCTTTATCCTGTAGCACCTCAACAAACACTACAAGTAGTTGGCAGGTAGAGAAAGCGAGAGAAAATAATATTAAGGAAAACATTAAGATCATGACCGAAGTTCAATATTTATGCCCTGCATCTCAGAGTAGAAATGAAAAGAGCACCTTGGCACACTGCATGTGGTTGCAGCCTTCATTCTTCTGAATGGGAGACTTGCAGTTGGCGCAGGGTTTGGAGTTGGTGAGTAACCACAGACAGTTGGCAGCATCTTCATACGCCTCACTCACACCTGCCACTGCAGGGGAAAAGGACAAAAATAGATTGTCATCTTGTTTCAAGCACGGACCACCACACAAGGCAAATTTTCATATGATTATACAATAAACATGATTAGAAACCAAACTAAGATTATGTTTTCACTGCAGGGGTAGCTTAGGACAAAACCCTTAATATGTAAATGGTAATTTCTTACACAATTGTTCCTTACAAAACGCAGACATGTAAAATGATTTCCACACATAGGTGACACTCAGACAATGCACTCTGTAATTTTATTGAATGGAATGAAATATAACTGTCATTAACACCAATCTGCAAACATTATAGATCACTATAGGTCAAATGTCCTTTGTAGTGCTGGCTCGCAAACTTCTCTTCTACAAGTCTGAAATACAATCCTGACATGAAGGCAACGATGTGCCAATTTAAAAATAAATTATTATTTTTTTTTTATCTTGGAGCTCCAATACATTAAAACCCTAACACTGACAATGGTTAAAGCTAGGGCTGGGCGATATTGCAATATTGTTATAAATGATTATGCGATACACTTTTCTGAGATATCGATGGCATGGTGATGTATTTTATATTTACTCTTTAAAATATTTTTTTATAATCACAAATTAAATGGCACTGAATATATGCCATGGATTTGACTTAATCTTATTTGTCTTTGTAGGCAATAAAAATAAATAAATAAATAAAAATCAAACTTAGTTTCAACTTTTTTGTTTATTTTACTGCAGTTTTGCGAACAGTTTGTTAGCCAAATTATATATCGTGATGCACATCGTGTATAGCAGAAGTGTCCTCGAGTATCGTGATATGATATTTTTGTCATATCAGCCTAACTTACTTAGTACCGTTTATATAGTTGTTCAGGTGTATAGCAAATCCATACTCACGTTCTTCTGGCTTCATGTCAGTGACCTTCTGCAGCCACATTTTCCATGTTTGGCAGTCACAGGGTTCATGAGCCTCCCCCTGGCACTCCCTGTATATTCACATATAAGCACACAGACACTGAAGCTCAGGGGGAAGGGTGTATATACAGGAATGTACAAAACATCTAAACACACATCCTGTAAATGTGCTTAATTAACAGTTTGTATTCTGTCCATTGAGCACTTCAATATTGCAATAGCTAAATAAGGAAGGCATTGATCATTATTTCACTTATCACAGGCTGTCCATAAAAATTGAAACAGACATCAACGTTTGGAAAGCCGCCACAGAAGCAACAATAATTTTGCTAAATTGGCAGACTAGTGATTCTCAGAGTGTATCAATGTTAAAAGCTGGACTCTTAAGTGAAGAGTGGTCAT
Organism: Noturus placidus; assembly: GCA_022414735.1. NCBI lineage: Eukaryota > Metazoa > Chordata > Actinopteri > Siluriformes > Ictaluridae > Noturus > Noturus placidus. The sequence continues at coordinate 245,608 of JAFFST010054289.1, forward strand.
TTATGGTTAGTGAGAGGGATGGTTAAGAAAATTGAGTTATATCAGTGCAACAGTAGAGCTCTGTTCCTGCTATACTTGCTTAGATAGAGCAATGAGCAAATGTCCACATGGCATATGGAGGAATGGAGACAAAAGTGCACTGAGGTAAGTGTAATGAGGCCTGGCACAATCAGTACTAGACACATAACTGAAGACTGTGCATGTGTGCAGTTTGAACAGAAGGGACCGAGCTGCAGGGAAGGGATGATCAGCGATTTGCCATGCCAGGAGGCAAAATACACATGTACACCACAAAGCACAAAATACAAACACACACAAATAGTTTTCACAAGAGCAAAACATTTAAGCCAATGATTTTCTTGTCCAAAACCATAAAAAATAAGATTTTAACTCTGCTCTCAAAATTAGAACCTGCCAGCGGATGGTAATTATGGCGCTGTGGTGGGAATCAGCACTGACCAGCAGAAGAGATGGCCTTTGCCGCAGTCCACAGCCGGGGCCTGAAGCAGAGAAAAGCTGAGCGGGTCGGAGGAGCTGGCACCAGGTCCCTGCCTCGCTAAGCGTACCGCTCGCTCACAGCCTGCCCGCGGGCACCACCGGATGGCAGGGTTGTTCTCCACAAAGGCCTGGCAGAGAACACCGGAGAGAAGTTGCAAGAAGGGGGAAAAAGAGGGGAAAGAAAGAAATAAAGACAAATAAGTCAGATAGATGGATCCAGTAAACCCAGTAAATTTTTAATAAATCAAACAAACAATCATTTTAAAAAATGTTTTTGTTTTTTATTTTAAACCGATGCATCATCCTTTCTCTTGAGCTTAGCAACTGTGTTACAAGACGTAGTAATGCATCACCAAGTCAAAATTAATATATAGGCTGTAAAACATTGTACAGCACAAAGCAAAGCAAGTGACCACTAATGGGAGTCTTTAATTACAAGCCCAACTGCATTATGATAATTTAAAGAAGTTTTTTACTAGCAGATCAAAACAGCCATCATGTCCGTTAGTAACCTCTACCCTGACCAGCATTACAACAGAACTAAAGCATCCCAGAAAAAGGATTCAGAGTTGTTATGGCAACATAATGAATAGTTATTGGGCACACTGCATGAGACACGTCATTCCAAGGCATGTTCAGATTGCAGGGGGAGCGGATCATTACTGTTGTTTCCCCCTATAGCTCACATTTCAGGTTAAAGTTAATGGTCTTAACCAGAAGTCACATTACGCGTCGAAGTTCCATCAGGAAAACGTTACTGGAATTAACAGCTAGCGATTAAATTAAAAAGTTAAAAATTAAAAAGACCAGCAGACAGTAAAATCTGTCTCTTGAGTACAAATTTACATTCAAACAAAAACAGCCAGTGTACATCTATAAAACAAAATAAATAATATATATATATATATATATATATATATATATATATATATATATTGATTTCCTTACATGAGGCTTGACCTCACAAGGGATCACATTAGGTTCTTAAAGGGAAAACTGCACGGCAGCAGATTATAAAATGCAGCAGCTATCGGTTTTATCCATGACAAGGTTATACCTTAATGTCAAACTGCAGGTACCGCTTGTCCATCTCCCTGGACACAACACTTTCTATAACCTCCACAGGAACCAGCTGGAAGCAGTCATAGGCTGGGCAAAAGATGTTATGAGCCTCTCCGTCCTGGATCTTCATATTCAAAAAGCTGCCAGAAAAGACACTTTACTAAACAAATGAATCAAGTCTTTAGTGGACATATGAAAGTCCAGGTCTGGGATGAAAATAGCACATCTGTCACACATCTTGCATCTAATCAGTTTAATTTTAGTGGCATCAAACAGTCTGTGGAACAACGGGGGTAAAAACAACGCTCACCTTTCCCAGCATGATCTGCAGAACTCATGCCCACACGGGATATCAACAGGCTCTTCGAACATGGAGGCAGCGCACATACATATACCACACTGAGAGAAAAAACACAAAAGCAATAAATAAATAAATAAATAAATAAATAAATAAATAGATAGATAGATAGATAGATAGATTGATAGATAAGAGTGAGAGACTTTCAAGAAGTTTGAGGTGATACACATGCATACCAGCAGCCGGCCAAATGGGAAAACCAAAATCATGTGAAATATAAAAAGTGCTGCAGATAAGAATATACTCATGTCTCAAGTATCAAAGGAGCTGAAACCAAGTGCACATTACACGAGTTTAGCCTTGATTTCACAGCCACCGTCCCTCCTCCACCACCCCAGCTTGTGGACACCTCAGTGCACAGACCTGTGGTGACGGCTCATGTAGCGCGAGAGATCCAATGATGCAAGTTTCTCAGCCTGCAAGCTGTCACAGATACTGATCTTTCAAGCCAATTTGAGATTCCTGACAATGTTTTGTGTAGTGTGAGCACCACTGACATGGAGAGGAAAAATGTCTGTTGTCAAGCACAGCAGATCCCCAAATTCAGATCTCATCCATTTAGGTGTAGTGTGCACTCTGCTTTCTGTGACTTAACACTACGATGAAACAGTGCATTTGTCACGTTAAACATCATCTTGTCCATTCAGTGATCTACTACAAAGCTCCTCTATTCTGAAGACTGTGGTTTTACTGTAGAGTCTACAAGTGGCCACTGGAAAAAGTCATTGTTTGACTATAGTAAGTGTATTGATACATTCATAGACTGCCTGTGCTCAAGCTACTGTCTCTCAAATAGAAAAGGCTCAGTAGACCGAAGCGTACATTGTGGTCCTAAAAACTGGTCAGCAGATATTACAAAAAATTTTGCACAATACAGTTACCATCACACTACGAATCTCACAGAACAGCCTCCATGGGGACAAATTGGGAAATGGTGTATGTGCTAAATCTGAAAGCAGACTAGTATACATACATATACAGACCTAAACTGTAAAAATGACAGGGACACCTCCCTCCTACAATATGACACACTGAGATGGCGCTAAACAGCATTAAAATAATATAGACTTGTTTCTGGATTCTCACCAGGGAGCTGTCATCATCAGCGGGCGAGAGGCTGATTTCATCAGGTGACGTGATTGAGGAGCGGGTGGTGCGTGGCGTTCGAGGTGAAGGTAGTGTATCCCAGGCATTGTAACCTTTGGGTGGAGGAGTGGGCATCTGAACTCCAGAGCGCTGACAGCAGTCCTCAGCATTAGACATCCACGCCTCTAGAAGCTTCTCTCTATCCCAGTCTGTGTAGAACAGGAATAGCGTATAATAAGTATCATATTGCCGAACTATGATAGATCATTCTTAAAAAAAATAAAATTTTATTTTTATATAT
>JAFFST010054289.1:272355-299342 GCA_022414735.1 Noturus placidus
CTTGACTATTGTTTAAATTGGTTTGATGTTCCGAAACACTTAAGTGTGACAAACATGCAAAGGAACAGGAAATGAGGAAGGGGGCAAACACTTTTTCACACCACTGTACATTGTCTCACAAAAGTGAGTACACCCCTCACATTTTTGTAAAAAGTTGATTGTATTTTCATGTGAAAACATTGAAGAAATGACACTTTGCTACAATGCACAGTGGGGGGAAAAAGTATTTGATCCCCTGCTGATTTTGTACATTTTCCCACTAACAAAGAAATGATCAGTCTATAATTTTGATGGTAGGTTTATTTGAACAGTGAGAGACAGAATAACAACAAAAAAAATCCAGAAAAACACGTCAAAAATGTTATAAATTGATTTTAGCCTGCTCCTATGATCAACTAACCGCCCGCTTCCGTGCTGTATTCAACCACTCCCTCGACAATCGTGAGACAGGGGAGGACCTCTTAACATTATCTCAAGGGTCCCGCAGTGTGGCCGATTACGCCCTAGAGTTCCGGACCGTGGCGTCTAGAAACGGATGGAATGATCCGGCGCTGAAAACCGCATTCTGTTGTGGACTCAACGCCGACGTCATCAAAGAGTTGGCGTGTCGCAATGATGAGGGAACACTGAACACCCTTATCAGCCTGGCAACACGTCTCGACCGCCTGCTCAAGGGTCGTGCCCTCACCCCCGTGACTAAGGAGGTGCCCCCCCTCGTTGAACCCGGAAGTACCCATGGAGTTGGGTAAGACCATTGTGAAGGAACAGGAGAGAGAGCAACGTCACTGAGAGCACCGTTGCTTCTACTGTGGCGAACAAACCCACTTCATACGACAGTGTCCACAGAAACCACGCCCTCACCTTGGGGTAAGCATACAACCCCTTGTTCAATGTATGACTCAAACTGCTTTCACGTTTCCCATAGTGCTGGAATACTCAACCACCGCTTGTGTTCTAGAATCCCTGATTGACTCCGGAGCAGCCAGAAACTTAATTTCTAGGGAGACCATCACTCAGTACAACTTCCCCCATCCGTCCACTCAAACACCCTCGTCGCGTCCAGGCCATTGACGGCGCCCCGAAGGGAGAGGCGTGATCACGCACTGCACCGAACCCCTCAACCGATGGGTCAGTGCCCTACACCAGGAAAGCATCCAGTTTTACGTCATAGAAACCGCCCGTCATCCTGTTGTCCTCGGCCTCCCATGGCTAAAGCATCATGACCCCCAGATATCATGGGCCCAAAGAGAAATTAAGCAGTGGTTGACACACTGTATTACTCACTGCATCCAGCACCCGGTAATCACGCTATCATCCACCTCCATAGAAAGTCCAGACACGGCAGAACACGTTCTGATTCCCAATTCCTATCATGACCTCCTCGAAGTCTTTAGTAAGAAAAAGGTGAGTGGACTTCCTCCTCACCGGGAGGATGACTGTAAAATCGACATCCTTCCGGGCGCCACTCCACTCCGAGGAAGAATTTACTCTTTGACCATCAAGCAGCAGGAGTCCATGGAAGAATACATCCAAAAAGTACTACAACAGGGATATATTCGACCATACACGCCCCCAGCCTTTGCAGGGGTTTTTTTTGTCGAAAAGAAGGGAAAAGGGCTTCGTCCTTGCATCGACTATCGGGGGCTCAATCAGTGCAGTGTGAAGTACCGGTACCCTCTGCCACTCGTCCCATCGGCCTTGGAGCAGCTCCGTACAGCCACAGTTTTCACCAGGTTAGATATAAGAAGTGCATATAATCTGGTCCGTATCCATGAGGGGTCGAAAAGAAGACTGGGTTTAGCACCACGTCTGGACACTATGAGTACCTGGTAATGCCATATGGGCTTCCTAACACCCCATCCGTATTCCAATGTCTCATCAATGATGTACTACGGACATGCTGGGGCATTACGTGATCGCCTACATAGATGATATTTTGATCTACTCCAACTCCCCTGGAGAACATGTCAAGCATGTCCGCCAGGTCTTACGGCACCTGTTGGAGAATCAATTATATGTGAAGGCTTAGAAATGTGAATTTAACCAACACACCATCACCTTTGCAGGATACGTAATCAGCCCACAGGGAGTTTCAATGGATCAAGAGAAGGTCAAGGCGGTAAGGAATTGGCCCACACCCAGCACAATAAAAGGGCTACAGCGATTCTTGGGTTTGCCAATTTCTATCGGCGGTTCATACGGAACCAAAATCAAAAGCCGAACCCGAACCTTCCCAAACCATCTCGCCCACTGTACAGAGATACAGAGTGGGAGACCGTGAAATACTGGTCGTAACGTTGGCATTAGAAGCATTGCAACACTGGTTGGAGGGGGTGAATCACCCCTTTGTCATCTTTATGGACCATAAAAACATAATAATAATAATTTTTAATAATTTATCTATTTGTATAGCGCTTTTTACAATGGTACATTGTCTCAAAGCAGCTTTACAGAAATATCATTTTTACATTTACAAGCGACTTACTAATGAGAGCACATTCACACACCAATGGTAGCAGAGCTGCCATGCAAGGTGCTAGCTTGCCATTGGGGGCAACTTAGGGTTCAGTGTCTTGCCCAAGGACACTTCGGTATGGGATCACCCGGGCCGGGATTCGAACCGCCAACCCCACGGTTAGTGGATTAGTGGACAACCCGCTCTACCGACTGAGCCACAGCCGCCCTAAAAAACCTCGAGTATATTCGAACCACCAAGAGGCTCAACCCATGCCAGGCCCGGTGGGCCCTGTTCTTTGCCCGCTTTGAGTTAACTTTATCATACAGACCCGGATCCAAGAACCTCAAAGCAGATGCTCTCTCACACCAGGATCTCTCGTCACGAGTCAACAGAGACGATGAACATATCATGGACCCCGCCTGCATAAGAAACGTCTTGGAGTGGGAATTGGACCAACTCCTGGAGAGGGTCCCTTGGTCACAAGTACCCCGGCAATGCCCACTCAACTGCCTGTTTGTCCCCGACGAGAACCGGCAGGAACTCATCACCTGGGCCCACACCGCTCTCGGGTCGGGCCATCCTGAGGCGCGCCGGACCCTGCACCTCCTGCAGGAAAGATACTGGTGGCCAGTGATGGAGAGGGACATCTCCCAGGCTGTGGCGTCCTGTTCCACTTGCGCCCAGCACAAGGTCCCGCGGTCACTCCCCGCCGTAACACAGTGGTATTTGTCATCGTTAACAGATTTTCTATGGCCGTGCGATACATACCACTACACACACTTCGATCCACTTTCCAGACAGTCAAACTTCTATTTCAGCAGGTGTTCAGGTACTTCGGCATACCCGAGGAGATCGTTTGTGACCGGGGACCCCAGTTCACGTCCAGAGTATGGACGGGGTTTATGACCAAGCTTGGTGTAACCACTAACCTCTCCTTGGGATATCACCTGCAAACCAATGGGCAAGTGGAGCGAGTGAACCAGGAGCTGGGCCGGTTCTTACGTACATACTGCTCCCACCACCCTGAAGAGTGGAGCACATTCTTACCTTGGGCCGAATATGCCCAGAACTCCCTTCGCCATTCGGCCACCCAGCTCACCCCGTTCCAGTGCATGCTAGGGTAACAACCTCCCTTGTTCCCCTGGAACGCCACATCCACTACATCCCCGGCAGTAGACCAATGGTTCCAGAAGAGCGAACAGGTATGGGCAGAGGCCCACCGCCGTCTGCGGAACACCGCCGCTAGATACAAATGCAAGGCAGACTGCCGCCGCAGTGCTAACCCCCAGTACCAACCCGGGGATCGGGTGTGGCTGTCCACCTGAGACCTCCGTCAACATCCGAGTAGGAGGAAGCTATCTCCCAGGTACACGGGCCCATTCAAGATCCTCAGGCGGATCAACGAGGTGACGTATATCCCCATCGTTCCATGTCTCCCACCTCAAACCAGTGGTGGACGGCCCGCTAGCTAACGAAATGCCCTCCATGACCCCGTCTACCCCTTTAGAAATCAATGGACAGCCAGCTTACCAGATCAGGAGGATACTCCAATCAAGACACAGGAGTATCTGGTAGATTGGGAGGGTTACGGACCAGAGCAGCAGTGCTGGGTACCCCGGAGGGATATCTTAGACCCGCAGCTCCTTCTGGATTTCCACAGAAGACATCCGGCCTTCCCGGCCCCACGTCCACGGGGTAGACTGAGAAGGGACTCGGCTCCCGGAGTGAGCCCTTTGGGGGGGGGGGGTCTCTGTCACAGCGCCGCTCGCATCGAACTCTAGCTCCCAGGAAACAACACGTGTCTCGCTTCCATGCGGGTGCACCATGTCAAACTACACATTCCAGGAATCCCGCACGCGCTCTCCCTCTCCCGAGTTCTGAGTGCACACACCTGTTCCCAATCGTTCACACATCTCCCCACCACTATAAATTCCCGTCATACACCTCCACTAAACGCGAAGTATATGTCTTAGTGACCCGTTCCTAGCGTTACCGAGCATATTCTTTTGTATCTGACTTCTCGTTGACTTTGACCTCATTTTTCGCCTTGTGACTACGCTTCAGCCTTGCCTATTCTAGTTTGTTTGCCCGATCGCCTGAACCTCGCCTGTATTTAGACCTCTCTCTTTACACCTCGCACTCACATGGCACTTTGCTTCCTCCTGTGACTGTTTCCTCTCATCGCTCTGGCGTGACATATTGAACTTATAAGTTATATGATTAATTGAATTTCTAGAGATTTGGCACACATTTTGAACTTTTTTCTGTCTGTGCACGAGAACGCATATTCACTTAATTTTCATAGCACCTTAGATTTATTAAAACTTTGAAAGTTAGATAATCTGTAATAAATAAATAAATAAATAAATAAAATATGGGGAAAACATATTGTGAAACATGCTGTGGTATGTATAGGGTGTTCATATGTTCATATGTTCATATGTTGATCGTAATTTCCCATTTATTCGTGTGAATTATGGGGAAGGATGTTTGAACCAATATGATGTATGGGTTAAAGAATCTGCTTTCCCTGAAAAAGGTAGTTTTAGTCTCATACAGTTCGAACAACTGAAATTTAATTTAGAGACAAAGGAGAGAGAGAGAGAGAGAGAGAGAGAGAGACCCCTAAAACAAAGAGCAAAGTGCAGTTTTTGGCTGACTGGAAGGCATTTGCTGAATGACAAGGAACATTCAGCAAGGAACATAAAAGAGAGAAAAAAATGTCAGTCAGGGTCCTCATCTGTTTCTCAGTGTGGTAAATTGCAGAAAGCCGATCCCGAACTGGACTCCGCCCCACCGCGGCGTCCACAGCCAGTAAGGAGGGAGGAACCTGCAATTTCATAGAGACCTCCTTATGATAAAGCGGACCAGCCTACGCCACCCTATCCGAACTGAGCCACCAACCCACTCCGAACTATGCTCCAGCCATCCTATACTAACCGTTGGCGTTACACACGAGATCCCAAGTAAAGGGACCAACAACATTGCTGCCTGAGGGCTTCAGACCAACAAAATCGGACAGAGAAGGGACAAGGCACGCCATGATAGATGCCCCAATGCTAGAAGTGGCCAGAGAAGGAGGCCCTATGCTAGTTCACACACCATGGACTTTTTAAGACATCTGGAGCAGCAAGACTCTGCAAAGTAGGAGGACTACAGTTTGGGGATGAACTTCAGATATTCTGCAGAGAATTCAGACCCACCACTCATGAACTTCGACGACTGCTCATGACAAAACTTGGCACGGACTGGCTCAAGGTTTCACGTGAATTCCCAGAGGATGATGTCCGCCTGATCAAACCACAGTGGGATGATGAAGTCAACGCAAGGTACAGAGTACAAATCGCGGCACTCCAGCAGAGGTTGACGAATACCTTTCCTGTGTCCGAATGGACATGACAAAAAAAGCAAAGTGTGAGCAGCTAGATTCAGAGACTGTATCACAGTACCTGTCCAGGCTCACTGAGATCCATGACGCAAAGTCAGGCTTGGAGACACCCGACGCTCTGGCAGATGGGCAGGCGGCCGTAACAGCATGGGAGGCACATCTCAGAAACAGCTTTATGAACGGCATGAATCCAGAAATTGCCGCTATAATCAAACAACAATGTATCACCTGTGACACCGAAAGCTTCACACAAGTGGAAAGGTATGCAATCCACGTGGAGAAGCTCCTACGAGAGGCAAAGGAAAAAAAGATGGAGAGAAGAGGAAAACTAAAAGGACACTGACAAGGAAGGCCAGGTGGCAAACCCAATAGATACAACTTAGACATTTAGGAAAAGTTAGACACTTTGCAAGAGACTGTCCAGAGCAGAAGCGACCTGACGGGTGGAGCTAAGGGAAGGGTGAGGCACCTGGGAACAGAAGAGGTGACAGCAGACACCAAAACTATCAGTTAGCTCACAAAGAACAGGAATATATGCACACACCCAGATCCAACATTAGTCAGACTGACAATTCACAAATGTCTGAACCAGTCATGACTCTTAACCTTTTAAAGTATAATGTCTCTCCTTTTACACAGTTACCATGTATATCTCTTGTAGTTAATGGACAACGTGTCACATTTTGGTAGATTTAGGAGCAACAAATTCAGTAATAAAACATTGTGAATTAAAATAATCCCCAAAGATAAGTTCATGGTCACTGCGCCCCATGGACAGTCAATATCAGAACGTTTCTCTGAACCGCTAGTTTGTGAATGTGAAAATGGGAAAAGAGTAACCCACTAATTCCTAATTTCGTCTTCATGTCCAGTAAATATACTGGGCAGGGACTTAATGTGTGTTTTACACTTAAATTTGATGTCCTCACCTCAGGGAGTAACAATAGCGTATGACTCATCTTTGGGAACTCCATTTGTTAAAGAAACAGAGCTCTGTGTTTATCAAAGGTCCATGCATAACAAGCCTAGAGCCTGTGCTCGTTTGTTGATGTTGGCACATGATAAGATGACGGACGATTCTTTTGATTTTATGTTGTCCTCTGCCCTTCATTGCACAGCGCAAGTGCATGAAGGAAGAGACTTAAATTTTTAGAAAGAATGGTTTATGGATATCCCAGAAAGTGAAGAGCAGTACCTATATTGGTGTGACAAATTTCGTGCATGTTCAGTCAAATTGAATGACATGCAATTGCATGTATTTTTTCTCCCAGAATCAGCGCCTCGCGACTCATTAGCCAAAATAAAGAACAAACAGTGGAAAGACTTGGGACCGTTGGTCGGATTATGAGAGAGTGGGAAAATTACAGATTGGGAACAGAAACCCACCTCCAACATATGGTACAGCAAGGTTAACCGGGATGTTATTTGTCATGACAAAGGAATGTTTCTGAACCTTTGGACAAGCCCCACACCCCTAGAGACACACCCACAATTGAAGAAGGTGCCTCTCGGGCTGTATGTGACGTAGGCCTGATTAGAAGTGCACCACTAGTTGTGATCATGCCAAAATCTGACTTTAGGCCCAGACCCTCTTAAATTAGAAGCTATTGATGGCAATAGACCAGATTTCAATTCATTATTGAAGGCAAGGGTCATTGTTTCCTGTCTTGAGTCGTCAGTGCGCATCCCAATATTTACAGTGAGCGAAGCAAAAAACCCCTACAACCTGATGAATGGAGATTTGTACAAGATTTGCCAGCGGTTAATGCAGCAGTCAAACAGAGAGCTCCAGACATGCCAAATTCTTACACTATATTAAGCTAGGTTCCAGCAAATAGTGAATGGTTTTCAGTCGTAGATTTAGCTAATGCATTTTTCAGTATACCTCTTGATAAAGACAGTTTTGGTTTGCATTCATATTTGACGGACATCCTTAAAGTTTCACTCGCTTATGTTAAGGATATTGAGAGTCACCAACAATATAAAACCAAATGCTACAGGACAGCTTAGCACCTCTAATGCTTTCTCCAGGGCACAGTGTGAAACTGACACCTTTAAATTGTTGTAGCATCTTGCCAAAGAAGGCCAGAAATCCATCCATCCATCCATCCATCTTCAACCGCTTACTCCTTTTCAGGGTCACGGGGAACCTGGAGCCTATCCCAGGAGGCATCGGGCACAAGGCGGGGTACACCCTGGACAGGGTGCCAGTCCATCGCAGGGCACAATCACATACACACTCACATTCATACACTACGGACACTTTAGACACGCCAATCAACCTACCATGCATGTCTATGGACTGGGGGAGGAAACCGGAGTACCCGGAGGAAACCCCCGACGCACGGGGAGAACATGCAAACTCCGCACACACATGGCCCCGACGGGACTCGAGCCCTGGACCAGTTTTTCCAAAATACAGTATGTATAACAAGAAGTGAGATTTCTAGGGCACGACATCTCCACTCAGTGGAAAGTAACTCTCAGCTGACAAAGTATTTGCCATTCAGAAAATTCCACAGTCTCTGATGAAGCAACACGTTCTCTCTATCCTATGTATGTGTTTGTATTGCAGTACTTTCATTCTAAACTATTCCATTCTAGAAGCACCGATTAGAAAGATGGCATATGCGACAGGTTGGACAGCTTATTCTCAGGTAAGTTGGATCAAGTCGCTGTAGAGTTTCCCCCATGTGTGTCTGCTGTAGCAGCAGCTGAGAAAGCTGTGGTGGCATCCAGAATTGGCCAAAATTTACCAGAATTGACCCTTCTGGTAACACATGAAGTGTCATTACTCATAGTTGAACAACAGACCTCACACCTGTCCACCCAACGGTGGTTGCACCATAACACTATACTACTAGACATGCCGAATGTCACTATAAAACAATGTACCATCCTTAACCCTGCTACTCTCCTTCCAACAGAGGAAGAAGGGGAACCACACAATTGTGTTGTACTGACTAACAAACTCTGCTCCCCTAGAGTCGACCTGGATCTTCCATTGGAAAACCCAGATTTGATCCTTTTTGTGAACAAATCAGCATCATGTGACCCAGAGACGGGGGAAAAATCTTTATTTATGTACTTTAATGGTGTGAATTTTTTATATTTCCAGATTTCTTTAGCCTCATAGGAAATATATTTACTGAAAAAAATGGTGACTCGTTCAATACTTATTTCCCCCACTGTATATACAGTTGCAGTGGGAAGTTTACATACTCATCATGAACATGTCGTGGCAATATTGGGCTTTCAGTAATTTCTTTAAAATGTTCTTTTTCTTTGGCAGAATGATTGTACAACATACATCTTTAATAAATAAATTTAAAAAACAAGAGTTTGGTTCACAAGTTTAAATTTATTTGTGGTTTTCTGTAGTCAACACAGGGTCAAAACTATACATACAACACACCTAATATTTAGTTGAATGTCCCTTAGCAAGTTTCACCTCGAGAATATGCTTTTTGTAAACATCAACCAGCTTCTGGCAGAATTCTGGTTGGATATTTGACCCCTCTTCTTGGCAGAATTGGTAAAGTTCAATGACATTTGTTGGTTTCCTGGCCCTGATTCAACTTTTAAGCACAGTCCACAAATTGTGATATGCTTGAGATCAGGACTTTGGGAAGGCCATTCCAAAAGCTTAATGTTAGCCTGCTTTATCCATTCAACAACCAGCTTTGATGTGTGTTTGGGGTCATTGTCCTGTAGGAACACCCAACTGTGACCAAGTTTTAACCGTCTGGCTGATGGTTTAAGATTATGCTGAATAATTCTAAGGTATTCTTACTTCTTCATTATTCCATCCACTTTGTGCAATGCACCAGGTCCACTAGCAGCAAAAAAACCCCCAGAGCATAATGCTACCACCATCATGCTTAACACTTAGCACAGTGTTCTATACTCCTCCAAACATACCTCAGGTCATTGTGGCCAAACGACTCAATCTTTGTCTCATCTGACCATAAAACGTTCCTCCACAATACTTTTTCTTTGTTCATATGGTCAGCCGCAAACTTGACACAGACTTGAAGGTGTCGATTTTGGAGCAGTGTCTTCTTTCTTCTTCCTTTCAGTCCATGGCGATGTAAAACTGACTTGACTGTAGACAGTGACACTGATGTTCCAGCAGCTTCCAGTTCATGGCACGCATGTGCCTTGGTGGTTCCTGGGTTTTTCCTGACTATCAGAACCATGTTCCTCTCAGTTAAGTTCCAGACCTTGGCAACGTGGCTACACTTATCAATAACTTGTATTTACATACAATTGTTTGAACTGATGAACTTGGAATCTGCAATTGTTTAGAAATTGCTCCAAGAGACATTCCTGTCTTGTGTAAATCCATCTTCCTCTTTTTCAGATATGCACTGTGCTCCTTGGACTTTCCCATAGTACTGTGAGTTGGTCAATCCTATGAGTGCTGACAAACAAACCCTTTTTATGTCTGTACAGAGACGCTGCCAGCTGTAGACAAACATGATCACTAACAGGAAATTAAGAGACCTTGGTCTTGGCAAATTAAAGAACATTTTGTAACTTTCAGCACCATTGAATTAATAATCTAAGTGTTTGTATGTATATTTTTGACCATGTATGTATAATTTTGGTCCTGTGTTGATTACAGATGTATGCTGTACAATCATTCTGCTTCAGAAAAAGAAAAGCCCTATATTGCCATGACATACATGTGCATGATGAGTGAATGTTTACTTCTGACCGCAACTGTATACATACACACACACACACACACACACACACACACAAAATCTAAGTGCAGACAGTGTGGGCCATTTCTATTTCAAAATATGTTGCAAAGATTAAGAGAAGTCAAGGTGGATTATCGAGTGGATAATATTGGTACATTGGAAATATGTGTGCACCATGGTCACTTTGTTTCCCATGCAAAGGCTGATAAGGGGAGGAAAATCTTTCTCCATTTTCCAGTGCCTGTATTCTTTGGGCTAGTTTCAGGTCTTTCGTATATAGTTGGACTGGAAATTTTGCTGAAACTTATCAATCTTTGTTAATGATATTAGTACTCATATGTGTGCTTCACACAATTTGACAGTGAAAACACACCTGCTGTATCGAACACAGCTGGACAAATGTACTGCTCAAAATGAGCTGCTAGACCAGGGGTGTCAAACTCATTTTAGTTCAGGGGCCGCATACAGCCTAATTTGATGCCAAGTGGGCCGGAAAATCATAGCACAGCTCATCATAGCTATAAAAACACTAAATTCTTGTTTTCCCCTTTGTTTTAGTGGAAAGAAGTACAATTACATTAGGATATGTTTTAATTTAATGAACTATCCTTTTACAAAACATGTTATGAACAACTTCAGATTTCTCAAGAAAAACATGCAATTTGCTTCAGTTTATCATTTACATGGGTGCATTACAACTGATCACAGTGTTTGTACAAAGGCACAAAACTTTAAGTCACAGGTATTTAGAACTGAAAAATATGGTAGCCTATTGCACTTTAAGTTTAAATAAAGATATAGTAATTATTTTGACTCCATTTTCCACATGTGTAATAATTATCAAAACTTAAATTGACTCCCCACATCTTACAAACCAAAGTGGTGGCCATTTTAAATGTATAAGAAAGAAAGTAATCACCCGGCCTGTAAATATAAGATTTATACATGAAACATACATAAAAAAATGCATACACAAAATTTATGAGCAAACTCTTTTGTAGTGAAGCTGGTGACTAACAAATTTCACAATTTTTAGCTATTATTACAGCAAGGATTCATTTTCACAGAACTATATTTTTTGAGTGCAAAATGTTTCTGATTCAGGGGGCGCACGGTGGCTTAGTGGTTAGCACGTCCGCCTCAGGGTCCGTGTGTGCGGAGTTTGCATGTTCTCCCCGTGTGTTGGGGGTTTCCTCCGGGTACTCCGGTTTCCTCCCCCAGTCCAAAGACATGCATGTTAGGCTGATTGGCGTGTCTAAAGTGTCCGTAGTGTATGAACGTGTGTGGTACCCTGGCAGGAGATACTGATAAAAAGTCCACTGAGGAAAATGTGTTCTTCAAATTTGTATCACATTGCAAATCAATTATTTCTAATTGGATGTCGACAGGCACATCAGAAGCTTTGATTTTGAAGGGTGAGCGAAAAACTGCAAATTCTGTCTTGAGTTCACCAAAGACCTGAAACCGTTTCTCAAACGCCCACAGCAATCCTGAAATATTGTCTTTGTACCGTTTCATGCCAGCATTAACGACAGTTGCACTTACATCTCTTAGACAGGGTAAATGAGCAGGGTCACCACATGCCAGCTGTGCCTCCCACAAAGTCAGCTTCAACTTGAACGCACGTATGCTGTCATAATACTGTGTGACAACTTTTTTACGGCCTTGCAACATTTTATTCAAATTATTGAGGTGCTCTGTAATATCCACCATAAATGCAAGGTCCTGCAGCCATTCCAGAGATTGCAATTCCATCACTGGCTTTCCTTTTGTCTCCATAAACTGTCCAATTTCCTCTCGTGGCTCAAAGAAACGCTTCAGCACAGCGCCTCGGCTTAAACATCTTACTTCAGTGTGGTATGGCAGGCCATGCGTAATTTTATTGTCACTGAGAAAGCAGTCAAACTGACGATGATTCAGACCTCTGGCTCGGATAAAATTAACAGTTCCGACAACCACCTCCATGATGTGATCCATTTTTAAGGACTTGCAACACAATGCCTCCTGGTGCAAAATACAGTGAAATGTCCAAAAAGCTCCTCCATTTGCGGCTTGTTCTTTCTCTCTGAACTTTGTCACAACGCCTGCTTTTCTCCAATCATTGATGGCACGCCATCTGTAGCCAAGCTGACAGCACGCGACCAGTCTACTCCGACTCTGTCCAGCGCACAAACGAGAGAGCTGAAAATGTCCTCTGCTGTTGTGGTGTCCATCATAGGCACCAAATCAAGGAACTCCTCTGTGATGGCCAATGTCTCATCAACTCCACGAATAAATATAGCCAGTTGAGCAACGTCTGTAATGTCAGTGCTCTCATCAATTGCAACAGAAAATGCAAGAAATTACTTGACTTTGTGTTTCAGTTGGCTGTCCAAATCTGTGGATAGTTCCGAAATCCTCTCTGCAATAGTATTCCTCGTCAGGCTGATGTTGGCAAAAGCTTGTCACTTCTTGGGACATACGAGTTCTGCAGCCTTCAGCATGCATGTTTTGATGAACTCCCCTTCGTAATACGGCTTTGATGCTAATGCTATTTCGTTCGCAATTATGTAGCTGGCTTTTACTGCTGCATCACTGACCTCTCGGCGCCGAGTGAAAACAGACTGCTGTTTCTTCAGACCCACCAGCAACTCCTTTATCTTCTCTCGTCTCAGTTGTCCTTGCAGGCTGTCATATTTTTCACCATGCTGAGTCTCATAGTGGTGCCGAATATTATATTCCTTAAACACCGACACGTGTTGCATACACACCAAGCACACAGGTTTTCCATTCACCTCTGTGAATAAATAGGAAGTTGTCCATTTTTCTTGGAAAACTCTACACTCAGTATCCACTTTTCTCCTTTTTGATAAAGACATTTTGGCTAATGAGGGTGTAAAGGCGAGTACAAAAGTAAGTAGATGTATCGTAGAAATCACTGAACATTAGCTGTGTCTATCTCCGCATTGTTTTGTCTTTTTCTTCTTCTTCTTTCAGCTGCTCCATGTCTAAAACAGTGCACCCCTAGATAATTTAGGAATAGCAGTTTATTTAAAAAATTCTAGTTCATGTCTCATTGCAATTTTTCACTTTCAGATTTATCCTGCTGGCCGGATTGAACCCCTTGGCGGGCCGGTGCAGGCCCGCGCGCCGTAAGTTTGACACCCCTGTGCTAGACTGTTTGTTGGATGACTGCATGTTGTCGAACTTCTTATTATGGGGTTACTCTAAAAATTCAGTACATAGTAACATTAGTATTGTGTGATAGCCTCATTGTCATTATTAATGTTGTCCTGCCACAACAAAATCTATTGCTACAGTTTGCCAAGGCATTTAACACGTTTCAACACTTCAATCTTCAGGGTCCAAGACCGACTCTTCACAAATAACATCTCCTGTGGTCAGTTCCTGACATTGTTCATAGAACAATAAATAGACCATAGATAACATACAGTTTAAGAGCTTGTGAAATGCTTGCTTAAAACTGATTGGCTGATGGCGGCCATGTAGTACAATAGCCCAGTTATCATTACAAATCCAATTTCAGATTGAAGAACCAAGCTTAGAATGTTAACAAGTTTTAATTTTAATAATATAAAACATTTAAATGACTGTAAAAATCAGCAAGTTGAACAGTGAGAAAATGCGTAAAGGACACACAAGAGGGCAGTGCTGTGTTAATGTTTAAAAACAATCCCAAATACAGCTTAATTTCAGTGCCAAAAAATAAAGCTACTTCTGTGCTTTAAAGTATCTTTCCAATGTAAAAACAGGGCAGTTCATATCATTACTCTCAGAGTTAAAGTTATGTTTGTATTTGCAGGACAATCTGTTTACACAGTGTTTATAATAGTCACTGGCTCTTGTTCACCTTTGCTGCTATTCATTACGGGTGTCCAAAATGTTGAAACAGTACTGTTGGATGGTATTAGGGTGTTAAGTGAACTAGGATGTGTATGGGTTAGGGTTAGGGTTATGGCTACACACAATGCACACAGACATTAGAGTAGAGGTGATTGCCATAGTCACTTCTATTTTTCTTATTTATTTATTTATTTTTATCACAAGCAGGCCAAGAGTGGAAGGCATTGATTTTGAGACAAGAATGGGTTTTCTACTTAATTTTTACTTTAGAAATATTATATTTTGTTACCTAAACCATGTTAAAGGGATAAATAATCTGCTATGAACCATAATGTAGAATTACCAAGCTACTAAATAAAATAATAATATTTTAAACAGTTCAACAATGATGAATAATATACTGCATGGCTAAACTGTGATTTGTTTTTGATCTTTTAAGCAGTCAGCACGCTGCAGAAATTGCAAAAAGAAAGTCAACAAATTTCAAGAACATAATGTTAAGGTGTTTGCAATCAAATAGTTTATTGTCTACACCTATTTAATGCGTCCTCACAGCTCCATGGTTCCTGGTTCAATGCTGACCTGTGTGAAGTTTCACGTGTTCTTCCTGTCTCCATGTGGGTTTCCTCAGGGTTTTTCTGTTTTCTCCCGTCTCCCAAAACATACCACTAGGTGGACTTCCAACCTTAAATTGGCCCTAGGTATGAATGAATGTGTGAGTGTGTATGTGTGCATGGTACCATGTGATGGACTGGTATCACTCGTCCCAGAATAGGCTCCTCACTCGTCCCAGAATAGGCTCCAGAAATACTGTAACACTGAACACTTACTTTTCCAGCCTTTTTGTTGTCCCGTCCCAACTTTTTTGAGATCTGTTGTGGTCATGAAATTAAAATTTACCTTTTTTTTTAATTGTACATTTATTCAATTTAAACATTTGGTATGTTTTCTATGTTCTATTGTGAATAATTTATGGGTTTATGAGATTTGCAAATCATTGCATTCTGTTTTTATTTATATTTATTTACATTTTACACCATGTCCCAACTTTTTTGAATCTTGGTTGTGCAAAGCATGCCCAGTTACCTACCCTCAAGTCGGTCAAATCAATCATAATCCAGGGGTATTAAGGATTTTCAATTCAATGGGCCATTCTGAAAAAGACTGCTTAAGATTAAGACATCACATGCTTAGTTGGCAAGGGGTACTTAGTGGTCAGGTGATATCCTTTTGTGTTGATTGGACTGCAAAAATCTTGCTACTGAAACGTCCCAGCCTCAAAATAAAAGTCAAATGGTATATAGTTTTGCAGAAAATATTTCCAACAATCAGGAGAATTTTGGAAATGATTTAATAAACGAATATCTGAGTCCAGGAGGAAAATACATAATTTTCACCTATATTGCATGTAATATTTTATTCTTTTCTATTTATATTTCAGGATTGTTGAATCTTCGAACGTGATTGGTTGGAAGATTCATTACATTCGATTTCTATAACAAAAACTCTGACAATAGCTCTGGCTGTACATTAAATCCCAGGTTTATATTAATGTGCTTATTCTAATGTGTTATCATTTCTATTGTAACAGATCATTCACAGGTGCTTATATGGTAGTATATCTGCAAAATTTAAACATAATAATAATAATAATAATAATAATAATAATAATAATAAGTGGATTCATGTGTTGTCATTTAATGAAGAAAAATGTATAATCATTGATATAGTGAAGCTCATTAAGGGTCAGTAAGTTTTCAGAATAGGGGTCTTTGTATGTTCTGGTGTCTCAGAACAAGCAGAGAAAACATTTGATAACAGGACCCATTACAACATTAATTGTAACTACACAAGGTTAAAAAAACACTGTGTTGTTTATTAATATAAGAAAACTTTTAATACTTGGCAAATTGCTACAGTGTAAAAGAGATGAAACATTTTGGGATATGCTGTTATTTTAAAATACAACTTTTTATTTTTAAACTATCCACTATGGTCCTGAAGTGTTTTATTCTGTACATATACTATACTATAGGGTGTCCCAAAATTCTCCATACATAGGGAAATTAACACTTTTTAGCAAAATGTCATATTTTGTTTATATTATTATTATTATTATTATTTTTTTTTTTTCAGATATCCTTTAAGAATGCCTTTAACAAAAGAAGAACGTATTGAAATCATTCTCATGGTTGGATCGGGAAGCTGTCACAAGGTTGCGATGGACTTTAACAGGAAACATGGTGAGCACATCACATGCACGACACTGCTGCCAAACTTATTAACAAATTCAAAAAGACTGGAAGACCAACAAGATCAACCGAGAAGTGGACGTCCACGAACATCCACTGATGAAGACACAACTGACGTGGTGCTGGCAAACATAGTCCCCTATGTATGGAGACTTGTGAGACACCTAGTATATTTTAGTCATTTTCTCAGTAATTACTTTTATAGTGTTTAAATGACTTTCATAGTGTTTTATGATGTAAAGTGGTAAACATAAATAATGTGATATATAATTTACATAATTGGTTTTAATGTATAATGAAGTGAATATTAACATTCCAGCTTTATTTGACCTTATATGAACTTTCTTTTTTTTAGCCACAAATTCAATGTGCATTTTACACAAATTAATATTTGCTGGGTGTGTGTGTATTACCTCAATAAAATCAAGCATCGTGCATATTTTATTACATTTTATTGACATCTTGCTTGGTTTTATAACACATAGATCACTGTTTTAATTGGCAACATTAAAAAGAAACATAAAAAAACAACAAGCTCTTGAAAGTGTAGCTGACAATCCACTTGGATTTTGCTGAAATCCAGTCCTGGACAACGACTGCTCAGCATGGAGTGTACAAACCATTATATCATACTTTATGCATACATTAATTTGGGTGATTGTAGCCATGTAGGATCCAGCCATTGTCTTTTCAGCAGGTCTGTAATAGATGGTCACTCTTCTCTCTCATATGTCCTCATAGAGACCACGTCATTCATGATGCATTTCTAAAGAAAACACACACACACACACACACACACGTACACACACACACACACACACACACATTTTTGTACTCCTACACAGAAAATGAAAATGTGACCAAAAACGAAGCACCTACCTCAAATTAGCCAGTCAGTCCTACTCACCACTATCAATTTCCTACTCTGAACTTCTCTTTCAATTGTTGTGCTCTTGCCTTCCCAGGTCTGTATTTGAATTAGTTTACCATCCACCAGTTTCATAACAGACTGAAACAAGAGGCATATTAGAAGAATAGACAGTAAAAACCTGCAGTTTCTAAAAGTCTTCCTAAGTTTGTCAAACCTACTTTCGCCTGCCGGTCATCTGCAGTGATCTCATCAAATTCCTCATCCAACCGAAATTGTATTTCCACTGTCTTGAAGGTGGTTGAGGATTTCATCGATATGAGCCCCTGATCATTGATGCTGAATAACAGACTTGGCTTGGCCAAATTGGCGATTTGCCTGGACGCAAAACAAATTCCTACAAATACAAAGATTATATTAATTAATCATTAGAAAATCTCAATGGGAATCAGGATAGGACCAGGCACAATAGCAGAAAAAACACTAAAACCTAGGCAATGTAAACAAGCGCACACTTGCTTAGATAATTAGATATGTGATCATAGTGGAAAATGGGTTAAACCCCCATCTGTTTATTTTAGTATGTAGTAAAAAAAAAAAAAAAAAAAAAGTCTTACCTACAGCCTTCATGTATTCATCAAAATTCTCACTTGCAGTTAATTTCCATGTACCCATGAACTGTTCCATTTTCACAGTAGTTTATAAATAATGTGAAACAATACTGTGTGGTGTACTCTAAAATTCTAATGCTGATTTAAACATTTGGGAGCGTATATGAAAGGAATTAAAGACAGAAGAATGTGCTGGCCAATGCCCAGAAAAATTTCATTGGCTCCAGGTTTTTAAGAAGGGTGGGGTGTGTGCATGTGTGTGTGTGTGCATGTGTGTGTGTGTGTGTGTATGTGTATGTGTATGTGTGCGTGTATGTGTATGTGTATGTGCAGAAATTTTTTTTATGAAACTACACTTCAATAAAATCCAATATATATCACATACTCTCTGAAAGAAATTAAATAAATACAGTTGTATTCACACAGACGCAATCATCTAAGCTAATCTGCTCATCGCCATGTTTTTGGAAGGTGGGGGGAAACAAAAAAGCCCAGGTGACCATGTGGAAAACATGTACAGAAATGCCTCAAGTTCACAGTAATTGTGAAATCCATTTCTCAGAACTATTGATACAACAATCAAGAATCAACTTGAATACAGGGATTTGATAAGGCTTACGTGTCTTTAAATCTTTAAGCAAAACCTTTAGCAAATGACAAAAACCTTTATGTCTGGCCAGTAAGGCTGCATGTTTTTAATTTAAAATTGGTATCAGTTGAGCACTATTGAGCACTTTACAATACAGAATTAACATTATGGTTTGATTTATGACATACAGTGGCCATATCTCATACAGTGTACAGCTGTCATGCTGTGAGAATATAGCCAGCTCTAATCCTGATTATAGGAATTTTACCAAGCATGCTGGATTAGAATTTCTGGCTAGGTTGCACACTCTCATAAGGTTACTAAATGTAATAAAAACAAACAAACTATAAAACAATAACAAAAAACATTCCACAAATATATTAATAACAATATAAAAAATTCGTAGCAATATGCATGTACCACAAATTTAGAATAAATAATGCTCAAGTGCTTTTATAGATGATAAGAATAGATACAAAGAGGAGGATGTGATTCTCTGACTGTGAGCATTTAATGTGGAGACAGAAACAGCAATTGTTTGTATTGTGAGTGTTGTGCCAGTGTACCAATATAGCACACTGGTGTGTTAAGAGGCTAGGCTAACAGTTTATGAGGACACTAGTCCATTATTTAGTTATCTTAAAACAATTTATCTTCAAGCAAATGATTCCTATTATTGTCATTATAATCACTGCGGTTAGTATGGTTTTATTCATATTTCTGCTGCTATTTATTGCTATTACTTTTATTTATTATTGTCAATGTCAGTTTCAGGAAGCGTGGGGCGTCGAGCGCCGGTTTGTGAATGGAGGGTAGGGCAGGAAAAGGTCAGTGGTAAGGTATGCACACCTGCGGGGAATTGTGCCTAATGTATGTTCTGTATTGCAGTGAGCTGAGGCAAGATTAAACAGGAGAAAGAGAAACACCTAGAAAGAGAGAAAGAGCGAGAGAGAGAGAGAGAGAGAGAGAGACAACCAGCACAGGGCCATATGTGTGCATGTGCGTGTTTATAATTTAAAATGCCGAAATGCAAAAGTAAAGTTGGAAACAAATAACTTTTTGCGTTATTCCAAGTCTGCCTCCTACTTCCTCATTCTCCACCCAGTATAAATGTCACACTGGTGCCGAAACCAAGGACTGAGGAAAGAGTGCCATCATGAAGTCCTCACCACTGGACGAGATTTCAGGTCCCTTGCCTACACCAGACCCAGCATCAGGCCTTCCTCCAGCTATGCCAAGACCAGGAGCAGCACATCCAGGCCCTGCTTGAAGCGCAGGTGGAGGACTGGCAGGTGCTCCAGAGCCTGGTCTAGCAGGCGGATACTCCAGCAGCAATCCCAGCAGCTACCACTGTCCTGATCCACATCACATTCCTCAAGATGGGTCTACAGGATGACTAGGAAGCATTAGATGAGCATACTACCGCTACTGTGCGGGTAAGCCCAGCTCGCAGACCAACAATAACCTTGGTGAAGCGAGCTATAATGGAACGGGTCAGCTACATCCCCGAACAGCACCATCAGCATTACCACTTGCTGACAACTCCGTGAATGCAGCTGTGGCTGCAGCCACATCCTAATGCTGGTGGAGCGGTTCGTCGCCTGACTACTGGGAGATAAAGTGCTCAATTGCAGTCTGCCCAGGACCCCAGACCAGAAAGGAAGAAAGACAGCTTCTGAGGCTGGCTGGCTATTATTGTAGGTTTGTGCCTAATTATTCGATGTCATTATCCCGCTGATTGATCTCAGTAAAAAGGGAGTACCAGATCCAATTCAGTGGACGGAGTCATGCCAGCAGGCTTTCACTCAGGTAAAAGCTGTGGTCTGTGGCTGACCACTCTTACAATGTCCTGACTTCTCTCTCCCTTTTGTTTTGAAACAGATGCATGACAGGGGGGACAGGGGGTTGGGGCCGTGCTGTCCCAGGTGGTAGAGGGAGAGGAGCGCCCCATGCATGATAGAGAAGGGGTGTCTAGCTATCAAATTGGCGGTCTTCACCCTCACACTTTAATTCGTCACAGTTGTGGTGGATCCAGAGTCTTTCTCTGGAACATTGGGCACAAGGCATGAGAATTCACCCTAGATGCGACTGTAACAGGGCACCATGCACATATTCATTCACACCTAGTGGCAATTTAGCATAGCTAAATTTAATTTAATTTAATTTATCAATTTGTATAGCGCTTTTTACAATGGTACATTGTCTCAAAGCAGCTTTACAGAAATATCATTTTTACATTTACAAGCGACTTACTAATGAGACCACATTCACACACCAATGGTAGCAGAGCTGCCATGCAAGGTGCTAGCTTGCCATTGGGGGCAACTTAGGGTTCAGTGTCTTGCCCAAGGACACTTCGGCATGGGATCACCCGGGCCGGGATTCGAACCGCCAACCCCATGGTTAGTGGATTAGTGGACATCCCGCTCTACCGACTGAGCCACAGCCACCCTAAATCCAACTACCTGCATGCTTTTGGACAGTGGGAGAAAACCACAGGATGCAGAGGAAACCTACACAGGCACAGGGAGAACATGCAAAACATGGAAACCAGTCGGAAGTGATCAGTCCTTTTGATGTTCATAATATTGTGGACTTAAAAGAGAACCCAGTTCTTTTTTGGACCTCTTTAGCAATGACATGATCTCAGACCCTTTCTTGTTCACACCACAACGTCATAAGAACTCAGACCTCAGCTTGCACCCAAAACTTCATCCAAGTCATCATAGAAGGGACAGGAATCCTTCATTTCAGTGGACTCACCACGCCGACGCATTTTGTCACGGATGCTCATGTACTTCTAGATTCATAGATTTTTTTTACTTTTACCCTGCATTGTAGTGCTGTTCTGTTATAGCCTCTTTCCTTCATTTTTTGAGAAAACAAAATAAACACTTTTATGTTCTTATATGTTGAGGATAATTGCCGTTTAATACAATCCTCCTTCAAATTTCAAGAAGTGCACAGCTCTCCTCCTGAGACCACACAACCCCGCACCCTGACGCGCTGAAAAGTTGTGTGTTGTTTTCAGCAGTGACGGAACATGGCTGCGCGGACCCACAAACAAACCGTACTGTTCAAGATCACTTGGTTTGTTCACATATACTGTACATATACATGCTGAACCACTCCAAGAGCGTTTGGAGGGCTCAAACTAACTAGGTGTGAAAACACCCTTAGTTTAGGTTACAATTTGGCCTACTGTGTTAATAGTAGTCCTTAAAGGTACTCTTCATCTCCCTCCACAGGCTTCTTGTACACATTCCTGTACACTTCCTCCACATTCAGTAGTATTCTATCAATGTGATTTGTGATATTTGATGGGTTGTGAAAACTGCACAATTGGTGTGCGTCCAGCAGGAGGCACTGCTCCTACACAAGCAACATCCTTTCCTTCCTCTATTTCACAATTTCATTGCTCTCAATTATGTTTAAACACACCTGGCCATAGCATCCTTGTCCTGCATGAGGAAGCTGAGGCTTATTCTATGTCTGATAAACATCCTCATACATTAACTGGAAATAGGAGCAGACGTCAAGCCAAACTACTGACAGTCAAGGGATTTAAAACTCTAACGTTAACGTTACTAAATAGTACACTGCGTTATGAATTTTTCATCTTGACATGTATGCTTTAGTGTTCAATTCTTTCACACAATATATGGTTTATGCTATATGAACAAAAGTGTTTTGTACACAAGCACCCGGTACTGTAAACATACTTCATACTGTTGCACGTTGTCGTGGAGTAAGAAAGCTCTGAACCCAGCATCATCGGGGTCTTACACATTAAATACACAAATCTATCCAAATTCTAAAGCACACAGGAAGTTGAGTTATTCATGTGATTGGCAGATATGTAGGACTTGTGGGCAGTGGATGGTTGATGAAGTCAACAGGATTATTTGGAGGTACTAAAAGGAACTACAGTGGTCTTGCACTTCTATGCTCACTTACAGGGAAAATACAATTCACCTGCTTGATGACTCAGAATATGAATCCATGGCCTTCACAGTGTAAGGAATAATGTGGATAGTGACTACGTTTACATGGACAGCAGAAATCTAATTATTGACCTTATTCTGAATAAGACAATATTTTGATTAAGGTGTTTACATGAGTTGCTTTTTTATATACTAAATTAAAAAAGAATATTCCTTTCATGTTCCTGTTTTACATGTTATAGAACATAGATTGATTAACTATACGTCATTACGTCCCCACACCACGCCGTCGGACGTTCCCTCCAGAATTTAACGTATCAACATACAGTGCGTCTTCGTTATGGTACAGTAAACAGTTTTGAGTGTTTTTATTTTAGATTTTACACAAGCTTCAAGTGCAGTTAATTATTTGTCATGCTGTACGTGCAAATAGACGACTGCTTGCAGCCATGGGCTGCGTCTGAAACCGCGTAAGTACCTACTATACAGCAGCTGAGATACATGTATTTCTCCTACTATATAGCAATTAAGTATGTGGTTTCGGACGCAGCCGTGCTCTCTTGTTTGCCACCAAACGGTTGAGCACTGCTGTGTGTGTACGTATTCTGTCGGGAAATGCGGTAAAAAAACCCCCACAGGACGTTAATAGTGTGATTAAGCTGTGTACATGACTGTAATACATGTCAATAATGCAACTAAAACAGGAATACTCCACATGTCTTAATTTGATTTGTGTTTACTTCGAGTATGACTTTAGTCAGATTGAGGTCATCAATAATCGCTGTTTACATGGTAGTTTCTTAATTTGAGTATTGTCTTAATCAGCTTAATATTGTATTATTGTTGTCCATGTAAACTTACTGTTATCACCATAGAGTGGATTATTTTTTTAATAACTTCACACCCTAGAGTCCTTTATTATATATAATACACAGTGAACAGTCTCTCTCTCTCTCTCTCTCTCTCTCTCTCTCTCCTATTACACCCTAGAGTCATTTAGACCAATTTAAAACCAGGGCAAATTTTTGTACCTATACATGCATGAATATTGAACATACAGTATCCTTCCTGTTGTGTGAAAAGTAAACAAACATTGAACTCAGTCCCATCAGGCAGGCAGAAACATGCTGAGAGTTGGAGACATTACAGCATTAAGTGGACTGAATAAGTGGATTGCTCAAACATTTCAACCTAATTAATAATGCAAAACATAATGGTAAAACTACTGTATACAATCTGACCTCAGTATCCAAGTAGTAATAATTCTTAATATTTTATGATAAACAAAATAGTAGACTACATTTTATGATGCTCTATATTTATAGTCATATTAACTGTGCATGAGGTGGTGGGTATGTGGATGTATATGAGACTTGTGCATGGGCAGATGGTGGGCTTTGTGCCAAACAGGCTTTGTAGCAAGTCTCATAAACCAGTCTGATTAAATTTAGAGATGGCGGTGAAATACCAATAATAAGCTAGTGGACCATATGGAAGGGAATAAAGAAGTTATTAACCGGTATTAGAGATTCAACTGAATATTTTTGTTCTGGAAAAGCTAAGGATGATTACATTTTTGTTCCTAGCAAAATACTGTTAATTTCTAGGTTTGTTTTCTTTCCTCAAACCAGTTCAGTGGCCTGATTCATGATGACAATTTTTTTTTTTTACCCATAGTATCTTAGTTGCGAATATTTAACTAGACTTACACATTTCTTACCCATGATTCATATAAAAAAATGTAAGTTTTCATTTTGTTTGCTTTTTAAATATGGAATAACGTAATAGTGATGTACAGTATGTAAAGCACCCGAAAGATAACCATTTTAGATTCAGCCACAGAATATCTGTGACACAGTATATCTTTTGTTGTATTTTAATATCACCTGAAAATGTTTGCACTTTAAATTGTCTATTTTCACACTAATTTAAGGATTGGTGCTTAACAATTTAGCCTACAAGATATACGCCGTCGTGTAGCCGCAGTCCAGTCAGAGTGACCATGCTGACCCCTGTCCACCACCAAAAGCAACTACAGTTTGCACGTGAACATTAGAACTGGACCATGGAGCAATGGAAGAAAGTGGCCTGGTCTGATGAATCATGTTTTCTTTTACATCATATGGACGGCCGGGTATGTGTGCATCGCTTACCTGAGGAAGAGATGTATTTAAGTGAAGAAGGAAATATAGGAAGTATAGGAAGAAGGAAAGTCAGCAGAGGTGGTGTGATGCTCTGGACAATGTTCTGCTGGGAAACCTTGAGTCCTTGCGTTCGTCATGATGTTACTTTGACAAGAGGGCACAAAAGGGATCTACTCAATATAAGGCAGGTGGTTATAATCTTAAGGCTGATCGGTGTATAAGTGTTAGTGTCAGACATATTTGAAGTTAAATTAAGTTAGATGTGTGGGTGTTTGCAAATTCCATAATATTTTAGTATCAAGACACCTCACAACCTCCACCTCTAGAGAATCACTGCTTTCACTGGTAACATTATGTGATGGTATTCCTCTCACTCAATTTATT
The DNA here is from genome assembly GCA_022414735.1 of Noturus placidus. Lineage (NCBI taxonomy): Eukaryota > Metazoa > Chordata > Actinopteri > Siluriformes > Ictaluridae > Noturus > Noturus placidus. The sequence continues at coordinate 297,546 of JAFFST010054289.1, forward strand.
AGCTTATGGTCTATGAAGCTTTGTTTTCTTTATATAGCCTGAGTGCTGATGATAGAGGGGAGCCTCTATTTTAACTCTTAGTAAGGACAAGAATGATCTGGGGTTGTTGTTTTTTTTTTGGACTTGCTCTCTTGCCTCTCATTTTGTTCTATTTTTTTAACACATCTAAGCTTAGTCTGTTTCAATCTGACAACTACACATTCAGCTTCTGGCTTTTACATTAGTGACACTGATATATTGCCTAAATATTTGTGAGGCATGAATCACCAGCTCGTACGAGGCTCTCGAGACATCTGCAGAAGTGTAAACTGTAGATTGGATTCACCTTTTTTCATGCTTCTGTTAACAAGCTTCTGCAATCCCTCTCAGGCCAAAGGAGAAAAATTGCTTTGTGCAGGAGGATCAAAAATGAAGCATTATCTGCACAACACACCTGCAGACACATGTCACCACCCCACCTCACCCTACACGCACAAGTCCTTACATACACACAAGCAGACTGAAATAAAGTCTGTACAGCAACCTGAAAACATCTATTACACAAATACGCACATTTGCTGAAGGACATTCACTGAATATAAGCATAAGCCAGATCAGAGCATGCAACTGTTAGCCTCAGATAACATCCTAAACCAATCAGATCGTTTAGTGTTGTGTCTGATACACACACAAAGTATGTGTGACAGTGTGGCTGTTGGATACAAGAATAAAAGAAATGCCTGCCGAGATCTTAAATCAAAGTCATGCATTGCATGATACAGTACTTGGAATAAACACCATCATCAAGCAGCCATCTGTTCCTGGAACCATCTCCTAAAGCGGGCACTGGATCCAAATGACAAGAAACCCTGGCAGTTATCCAGGATTCATAGAACCACTGTTGCTAGTGTCCTATCTCAGTCCTCCTAACTGCCTGGGCTACTATGAAGCAAGTGAATAATGTATACCAATTTTTTCAAGGGAAACAGGACATTTAGGACATTTGGATTACCCAGAAAGGTGCTTAGAGTTGCTGCTGCACTTACACCACTGGGAGGAGTGATATAAAACTTCATGTAGAACATGGGGACCAGCAGTCCACACATCCTGGAGTACAAAGGCTCTTAATAAGACCCATGAGGAGGAGATGCACCTCATAGAGTAGAAAGTCACATTATAGACTGGGTGTCCAACATGTATAGCCCATGGTGATGATGTCTACCATGCAGAGGGGCAATCTCTGTTTGGAAAAAGGATGGAAAACCTCTATGGCTTTCCTCATGGCAGAGGAACAGTTGGTCTGATGACTGAACGGCTTACCATCCAGTCTGAACAATGGCATAGGGGTGCATACACAGCAAGGAATGCTCTTCAGTCTCACTGAAGCGGGGTAATATGAGCAACATTATCATCAACAGTGCTTGGGATGGTTAGTAACAGCATATGCAAACTGAGTGTTAAGGTTGTGCTATGTCTTTCATTGGTACCATCAATGTGGGTACAGTAATAAATGGATACATTGTATTATGTGTGTATTGAAATTAATACAGTAGTACCTCGACCTACGAGATTAATTCGTTCCATAACCTAGCTCGTTCGTCGATCATCTCGTAAATCGATCGAATTATTCCCATTTAAAATAAAGGAAAAAAATTTAATTGGTTCCAACCCTTTAAAATTCCCCCAAAACACTGTACTACATATATAAAGGCATGTTTTCCCATACAAACCTATGTGTAATTAATGCAGTTTAAATACCTGTACTGTACTGTAATCATAAAAGAAGAAAATAGACATTGAACAGGTAATTCTGTGGGT
>JAFFST010054289.1:299530-312040 GCA_022414735.1 Noturus placidus
TTACATATCTACTGTAAATTCAAAATCTTCAATCTTCGAAATTTTCCCATCTCGTAGCTCGAACCTCAGCTCGTTGTTCGAGCAGAAATTTGCTCCGAGTTCCATCTCGTAGGTCGAAAATCTCGTAGATGGAGCTGCTCGTAGATCGAGGTACTACTGTATAATGTCTTTGTAAAAAAGAAAAACATTTACAATACATTTGTTTCTGTCTAACCTAAAGCTGTCAGTTTTCCTTTTTGTCAGTATTGAAATGATAATAATATGACACATTAATGAAAATGGTAACAACATATTGTCTGATTATTTTCTGGCAGAGAAACATGAGACAGTTTAAACTAGTCTTTAACAAGCCTTTAAACTAGCACAAGGAAGACGTTTAGTTTAACAACCAAATGTATAACCACTGCAATTTGAATGAAGGAAAACATTTGACAGCTTTGACTGAACACATTTTTCTATAAAGCGATGTAAAACTGTGTTACACCATCTTTAATAATATTAGCATTATGCCATGATGTGATTTCAATTTGAATCATATAAACCAATGGTGGGGGAGCTGCACCTCTGAGTAAATGTCACAGCTCTGTTAATTTATTCATTAACACACATGTTCCATAATTACACATGAACAATGTTTGCAAAGTATGTCGGGTCTGGTTTGGTAAGTTAAACCTCAGTCAATACTCAAAATACTTTTGTATCACAAGTGTGTATACCGTTTTATTTATTTATTTATTTATTTATTTATTTATTTATTCATTCATTAAAGAAAAAAATGTTATCCAACACCTAATACCTTTAGCAGTAATAACTGAAACCAAACGCTTCCAATAACCAGAGATCATTCTTTCACGTAATTCTAGGATTAGGATTTACTCCTATGCTTTGAATCATTGTCTTGCTGCATAATCCAGTTGCGCTTGAGTTTCAATTTGTGGACTGAAGATCGGATATTCTCCTTTAGGATTTTCTGGTAGAGAGCAGAATTCATGTTTGCTTGTATTTTCTCATTTGTAAGTCACTTTGGATAAAAGCGTCTGATAAATGAATAAATATTTCCCTCAATTATTGCCAGTTGCACCACCATGTTTGACCGTAGGTATGATGTTGTTTTTTGTGGAATTCTGTGTTTAGTTTATGCCAAATATAACGGGACCCCTCTCTTCCAAACATGAAAAATAGCTTTGTAACCCTTCCCAGACTGATGTATTTCAATCAGCTTCATTCAGTCATTTCTAGAAATCTTTTAACCTAGGCATAGTGTGTTACTGGGTAAGAGCTTTTAACCAACTTCATGCTGTTGAAAAAGTTTCTATTTAAGTGTTGATTTGATTGAACAGGGTTTGCAGTAATCAGGCCTGGTTGTGTCTAGTCCAGCTGAACCCCATTATCAATGTAGTTTCATAGATTTGGGGAATTAGTAACTATGGGGGCAAATACATTTCCACACAGGCCCAGTATTGGTGTTGGATAACTTTTTTGCTTCAGTAAATAACATTATCGCTTAAAAACTGTATTTTGTGTTTACTCGGGTTGCCTTTGTTTTATCTTAGATTTTGTATACACAAAACGCAGAAGAAATACTTTTTCGCAGCCCTATACTTGGTTTGGTATAGGTATGGGCTTACAGGCATAGAACAGTGGTTGGTATATATGGACTAAGAGTTTACAGTTCTTGCCACAATCAGGCCCGGATTAATTCAGAGGCACAATGTCTTTTTTAATCATGTGTGGCCCAACCAGACATTGCCTTCCGTTTTTGGCAATGTAAGAAAAATAGAAAAGAAAAGAATAGAAAATTTTTTTTCCCCTTGCTTGGACCCCAACTGCACATGGGCCCCTGGCCTTATGCCAAAAATACCCATGGATAATGGCACCCACTACAAACAATTTTAGAGATAACAGTCAGCCTACAGTGCATGTCTTTGAACTCGGGGACGAAACCGGAGTACCGGGAGAAACCCCCAAAGCAAGGGGGAATATACAAACTCCATGTACACAGGGCAGACATGGGGATTGAACCCCCAATGCTAGAGGAGCGAGGCAAAAGTACTAAGTTCCCTATTCCTCTTACTGTAATTATCCATCCATCCATCCATCCATCTTCAACCGTTTACTCCTTTCCAGGGTCACGGGGAACCTGGAGCCTATCCCAGGAGGCATCGGGCACAAGGCAGGGTACACCCTGGACAGGGTGCCAGTCCATCGCAGGGCACAATCACATACACACTCACACACCCATTCATACACTACGGACACTTTAGACACGCCAATCAGACTACCATGCAAGTCTTTGGACTGGGGGAGGAAACCGGAGTACCCGGAGGAAACCCCCGACACACGGGGAGAACATGCAAACTCCGCACACACATGGCCCAGGCGGGACTCGAACCCCGGACCCTGGAGGTGTGAGGCGAACGTGCTAACCAGTAAGTCACCGTGCGCCCCTTACTGTAATTAATTACTCAATATTAGAATGTCACTAATAGTGAAGTAGTTATTAGAGTGAGGACTGGCCTCGCCAGCAGGTTCTGGAAATTTCAGGGATTAACAACTGTAGCGATTATTTAACACAGTGTCAGTGTCTGCTACAGCACTGAATGCAATCCGTGCTGCCTTGTTCCAATACTTTATTATTTTAAATGAAGTGCATTAGATGCCTCATGGGGCTCAAGTCGACATATACTTCAAGAGCAGAATTTGCTCATATCTACGCCATCTGTACATAACAGCTGAAATTTTGAATGCATAAGTCAACTAGATTTGTTTTACTAGATGTGTTTACTGCCTGTCAAAGTTCTACCCACAGAGATGACATTCACAGCATGTTCACAGAACCCCAAATCTTTATTCACCAAATTTTGCACACAGAGAAATGAGGGGAAAACACAGTTTACGCAGCAGAAGATGCAGGCAGGCATATTTTGAGAGGAAACCATGAAAATAAATAAATAAATAAATAAATACATTTTAAAACAAGGAAAAAAATTCTATGCATATTCTGTTTCCATCTCACATGTTGCTTCCAAAAAGAACGGTCACAGACGTTTAGCCAACGTAACATGGACACACACACACACACGCACACACAAACACTCAAACAAACACTCATTCAGATTCACACAAATGATTCCTCCTCAATGGCTGAAGTTAGGAGGATGAAATTCAACCAGAAAAGGTTTTACATTAATAGCAGTATATATGGTGCAATAATGATGACATTTGTTCTGCTGGAAAAAAAAAAAAAAAGCTCAGTTGAGTGCGTTCATATTCAGAAAATTATAGTACCAACGTGTTAGCTGGAGACGTCAGAGAAAAACATGCTCTTATGAGTAATATAAAAAAGGGCATGAAAAGAGACTAAACATTTTGCATTTTTATATTAAGTCCCGAAGTTGGAGAGTGTTGATGTGATGCTGCAGATGGACAGTGTGTTAAGCTTGAACAAGGTTGTGTCATTTTGTGTGTGTGTGTGTGTGTGTGTGTGTGTATGCTGGGAGTGTCCCAGTGTGTCTCTGTTTGCATTCTTCACAATGAGACTAAACATCATTTAGTCCAGAAATCCCGAATCGTCCAAATGAATAAACAAATGATATCGCTAATGATATCTCTAATCAAACATAATTAGATAAATAAATTAACACTGTCATGATAAGTTGGATACATTTGACGTGTGTTTTTGTTTCATCTAAAAGTTATATGATGTATTTACAAAATAATCTGTCATAATCTATGAAATCAAGCAAGACCATTTAAACAGTACAGGAGAATGTTACTTGCTAGATAGTACTGACCGTGTGTGGGTGTGTGGGTGTGGGTGTGTGTGTAAGAGGAGGATAAGTGAGCTGATGAGCGGAGTGAGGAAAAGTGAGGAAAAGGTGCCTTCATGCTGTGAGCTCTTCTCTGAGCTCCTTGTTTCTGCGGACCACAGCAGCGCGTTGCTCCTGAGAGAAGCACAAAATCACGTCATGAGACCAAAAAATATCACAACAATGGTACATTCTATAATATCTGTATTTATATCTGTTTAGTGATCCAAATATCTGTATCTGTATTGGGATTTAAATCTGACCAAATGTGTTTTGTTTGTTTGTATTAACTAGCGGTGTGCATGGGACAGTGGCTAAGTGGTTAGCATATTTGCTTCGCATGTCCAGGGTTGGGGGTTCGAATCCTGCCTCCACCCTGTGTGCATGGAGTTTGCATGCTTTGGGGGTTTCGTCCGGGTTCTCTGGTTTCCTCCCCAGTCCAATGACATGGCATTTAAATAGTGTCTGAATGTGTGTGCGATTGTGCCCTGCAATGGGTTGGTACCCTGTACCCCTGCTTTATGCCCCGAGTTCCCTCAGAAAGGCTCCTCCATAACCCTGTGTAGGATAAGCTGTACGGAAAATATACATTGTGTGTGGTACTGCTTGTGTGCTTAATTAATATTTTTCTGTTTATACCTACCTTGCTAACAAATTTAGTTGGTTCTATTTCCTAAAATATACACTAAGTACTAGCTACTCATTTAAATCACCATGACCCCGAACTAAGTTACTAAAGATGAATGAATGAAAATGTTCATTTAAAATGAATGTGTGCTTTCTTTCTCCTGTTAGCTTCATATCTGACCGCTTGGCTACATGATAATAGAAAACCTCCCACTCGCTTGACTTTTTAGTATCGTTTTGCGGGTCCTGATGCACACCTCTAGTCTCAACCAGTCTCAAATAAATGAATAATAGTACACTTCCTTTTTTTCTTTCAATATTTTTGTCCATTTCAAACACATTATCTGTTCATTCCAAATAATGTACCCGTATTCATATGATCCCAAGACTACAAATTTAATAATTTTATGTCCTTGGCATTCCCTGATTCGCACACATTAACAGCTTTCTGCATTTAACACGTTCACACACTCTTCCACACCTTAGGGCAATTTAGAGTAACATGTCAATCAGTGATTTCAAAATATAACTGCATGTACATTCTGAGAATAGTGAAGCATCAAGTCAACATGTTCAATTATTTGGAACTAAAAGAGCAAAATCCTGTCTAACTGGTCACATGGTGTCAATGTCATGTTCTACCTTTTCATGCAGGCGCTCCAACATGGCCGCCATGTGAGCCCTGCGGTTCTCTGAGTTTTGCTCCATTTTAAAAATGAGTTTCTCCTCAGCCATCCTGCTAAAATTGTTGTTCTCTTCCATGGCTTTGAAGAGCACGTCTCGCTCGTGCTCTCGTTTCTCAGCCAGAGCTCTCAGCACCTGGGCCTCTTGAGACTGGGGAGAGAAGTCAACTGTAAGCAAGCATGCTATAAGCAATGCAAACAAACGATAAGCTAGCAAGAACATGAAATGAATAAATAACATAAGGTTTAACAAACTTATCGCATTTCCTTCTAAATGTATTTGTTTACCATCACAATCTGGGTCCTGATTCCACACCAGAATGCACAGCATAAACTAATCTCTCAAGAAATCTCTCTAATCTCTCTATCAATATTCATGTCGAGAAATAAATGCTAACATGTCAGTATTAAAACCGCACTGCAAACACTCACTTTCCTGCGGTCTTCAGCAGCCTCCAGTTTCTTCTGAATGTCTTCCAGAGAGATGTCCCTCTTTTTGGGAGGGGATGCGATACTGTGAGCCACGTCTGACACTGGAGAAGGGGGCTTCAGGATCACCTCAAAAGCCTGACCCGAGGCCCGTTTGTTTATGGGCTTCACCTCCATGACTGCATGACAATCACATGTGAAATGACTGAAATTCTCTGTGGTTTAAAGTCTGAATTGTGTCTTAATTGGTTTCCAGAAGTAATAATAATAATAATAATAATAATAATAATAATAATAATAATAATAACAAAAATAATACAGCCCAACTGAATTTCTGTCCTAAATCATCCAGTTAAACTCAATTAAGTATGATTAAATATGAATTATACAATTCAAATCAAGTTAGTTACTGTAAATGAGTGAATATAAATCTAAGCATGTAAGCCAATATACATAAGACTGAAGTATATCTTACAGTCTGTCTTGGCGTCCAGGTTTTTCTGTAGCCTCGGGTTAAAACAGGAGCATATGAGTGAGAACATGGACAGCTCCTTCATCTTTTCTTTGTATGCTGTGAGAAAAGAGCAATTAAGTAAGCAACCATAAGCGCAAAGTCTAAAAATATATATATATCAACCAAGTGTTTTACTCGTGTGTGTTTCTGAGCATCCAATTTTGCATTATTAAATAACGTTAATTTTATATTAATGAGCTTATTTGTTAGGAGGTGTTAATAGTTACAACTATAACTTGTATATTAAGCTTCGCTATAAGTGCAGTGTTTAGTTTAATACAGCACTATTTCAGTGATGTTCTCACACACCACCTGATACCTTCCAGTTAGTCCAGTTAATTCACTTAATTTCAAAATGAAATATGAAACTTTCACCAAGCACAAAGTGGGTATTCCTTTACCAAGTGCACATTAAGTCTTTCCAAAGCCTTAAAACACAGGTGGCTCAACTACAAACGGATTATGAACATTTTGAGGCCGGAGCTCACAGTCTCATGAAATATGCAAGAGACAATAATGATGCTGGTCATTTCCTGTCATCTGTGGAGTTTTACATATTGTAGGCACATCCTCAAAACTCCATTATCTAGGGGAACTGAACAAAGCTAAAACACTAGTCAAGAGTTAGATGGAGATAGTCTGTGGTTTTGTTATCTGACTTCAGCCATCCCACCCTAAAGCTGGTCTTTTCTTTTATGACCAATCCCAGCAGACAAGGCCAACAAGACAAAGGAGCAGACACATGGTCCCCTGTGCATGGATGTCCACCAGTGTCCACAGAGCGTAGATAATGATTTGCATGGAGTAGCAAAGGCCAACATGTGCAGTGTTCCATTGCTGCAGGGCTGGCCAGCCTCCCAATCTGTGGTCTGCTTGGCCTGCTGCTACTCCTCAACAATCTTACTCTCTCTCTCTCTCTCTCTCTCTCTCTCTATATATATATATATATATATATATATATATATATATATATATATATATATATATATATATCCGATCTGTATCTATATTAAAAATTATGAAAGACAACATATTTTGGTGTTTGGGCCCGTGCTGCTGCTGTCTGGGTCGTAAAACAGTCACACCCATTTACAGCCAATCTTTCAGTAAAACCTGATGCTCGACCCATTGATGGCTGAGCTTCTTGACAAAAATAATGATATTTCGCCGATATAATGCTGTTGTCGATTCCAATCATTATAGATGTAACCGTTGTTATTCCCAAATGTGTCCTAGGCTTGAAATAATTCAGTACCAAAGAAGGTAAGCTATACAGCACATCAACATAAAACCCATTTCCTACATCTACTGCATTCCAATAAATGTTAAACATCTCTTTCATCTATGAATCCATACCTCCTCATTCAAGAATTCCTCTGTATATTTCTCAGTATATATGATCTCAACAGCCTTTGCCCAGTGTGGAACACATAAAGCTATCAAAGGCCATGGAGCATACACAATGCCAGGCGGATACCACAGAAGCACTCCATCTGTCACAACGCATTATGAATAGCCTATATACAGCGAATAAGATGTTAGAGTGTGGAAAGGATCTAAAATCGTGCTGGGATGTTGGATGTAAAGCTGTATTTTGTGCAGGGTTGTGCATGAGCAGTTTGTAGAGGAGAAGATGCCGGGTGTCTTGGGTGGGGTCTTTCTGCATTATGCGGGGGGGGGGGGGGGGGGGGGGGGTGTGGCAGGTGCGCCATTCCACACGCAGAAACGGATAAAAATTCAATATATGGGATCATGCGATTTTACAGTTAAAGAATTGATCTAAAACAAAATGTTTTTTAAATAGCTACTAAAGTATTAAATCACATTGCTGTGGCTTTTAAAAACAAAAATTAAAGCGACTGCATTTAATATGTCAGTGTAAATCCGTGCTGTTGTTTTTATGTATTCTAGGCTAGGTGAATAGGATTTGTCAGGCTCCTTCCGCAGGAATCAGACATCCTTGATGCCAATCAAATAATGGCTTAATAAGGTAAATATAATCAAAATATGATGTAGAAAGAGCACACTTACCGACAGCGATTTTGTCCATTGTAGTGGTTTGGGTGAAGTGTTCAGGCGTTACAGTTTGTGCCGGTGGTTGAGGAGAGATGCTTAAGGCACTGAATCAGCAGAGCACAATGCGATCCGGCAGAGAGGGAGAACTAATAAGCACTGGGAGCGGTTCAGTGATCAGCATCTCTACACGAGAGCAGATTGGCCGTTGCCACTTTACGTAAAAGAAAAGGGGGGGGGGTGAGTTTAAACGAATAGCTTACACAGCTCAGAAAAATGATCTTACAGATGTTTCCTTCCTGCTGTTGCCACCAACTAATGTAAATCAGCATGCCAGGAATGGGAAGCTGGCTCTATGCCCAATTAAAATATTTTGAAACCTCGGGGGGGGGGGGGGGTTAACTCTATAATATTTATTTCAGATCAGTTTGTATCTGAAAAAGATAAACAGGTTGATTATTCATCATTCATCCATCTTCAGGATATCAGCATTATCATGGTCTAGAGTCACGGTGGATCACAATGGACCTTTGCAGATATGATTGAAGGCCAATTCAATCCAATTATTATTATTCTGGGAGGAAAACCAGAGAACATGGAGGAAATCCATGAGAAACTCCACATAGATGGTCAGAGATTTCCAGACAAAACCTTTGATTCTGCAATGGATCTTGGAGCTGTGTACCTACAGTGCCAATGTGCCACCTTTATTTACTCACATTCAGTAACCACTTTTTCTGATCAGGGTTGCAGTGAATCCTGAGCCTATCCCGGGAACACTGGGAGCAAGGTGGGAATACACCTGGAATGGGATGCTAATCCATCACAGCACTATTTTATTTACTTGAAAATACAACAGAATCAGATAGCAGATGATTCCTGGCCCACACTCACCTTTTTCCACATCACACATATGATATGTACCCGAAACAATTGGTCCACTTTTGACCCGAGACTGAAACATGACATCTGCATTGATGGCAAATATCACAAAAACCTTTAATGTGGCTGCTTACAAACATTTGGAATCAAATGCTACCTGAGGTAGTCTGTAAATCTCCCTCCCTTTAACTATGTTGCATCATAGAGTGAGTCATCCATATGTCATGATCAGCATTTTCAGGTTGCCAGTAATCAGTAACCAGGCCAACTTAAACTGGCATTACACAGAGATATACATTCATAATTACCTCAGGATTACAAAACATTTAGACATTAGACTATTCTGCTGTGTCATGGATAGAGCGAAGCAGTGCAACACTGAAGGATTGTTCCACTCATCACAGATAGTGCAAGGAACACAGTCAGAGCTACAACTGCTTTGTAGCAAAGCATGTGTATCCACCACTCTCACACTGTCTCTAGTCTGTAAACGCTCTACAAACATATCATGAAATGTCACCTTCACACGCTTGACCAAACACAGCAGAAATAGCAAAACAGCTACTTTAGTCTATTCTATTTTATTCTGTACTAATCTCTTCTGTTCTATTTTAATCCATTCTTTTGTATTTTATTCTATTCAATTCTATACTAATGGTTAATGGTCTGCACTGATATAGTGCATTTTAACCTTAGAGGGTATACAAAGAGCTTTATTCACCCATTCACACACACACACCATGCAAGGTGAACTATTCTGTTTTAATCTCATTTCCTCTGTTTTTTTTTTATTATTTATTCTATTCTGTTCCATATTAATCTATTCTGTTCTATACCATTTTATTCTCCATCCATCTTCTACTGCTTACTCCTTTACAGGGTCACGGAGAACCTGGTGCCTATCCCAGGGAGCATCAGCCACGAGGCGGGGTATACCCTGGAAAGGGTGCCAATCCATTGCAGGGCACAATCACATACACATTCACACACCTATTCATACACGACGGACACTTTGGACATGCCAATCAGCCTAACATGCTACTGTAGGCTACCAAGCCTACTGTCTTTGGACTGGGGGATGAAACCGCCCATACCATTTTTATTCTAGTCTATTATAATCTCTTCTCTTCTTTTCTATTCTGTTCTATTCTATTGTATTTAATAGAATTGTCTCTAGGTGTGCATATATGTGTATATGTGTGTGCATGATCCCTTGTAATGGACTGATGTCTCATCCAAGTTGAATCTTCTCACCTTGTGCCCAGTGTTCCCAGAGTAGGCACCGGATTCACTGCAACCCTGACCAGGATAAAGCAGTTACTGAAGGGGAATTAATGACTCAATATTAACTTCACACAATGTGTGTTATAGGTCATTATTCCCCAGCAATATTCACAAAAAAAATTTTATTTGTGAATTTGGTTAGTCAGAGGTGTACTAACAACAGTAATGCCAACTGTAATTCATATTAAAGCTGTGTAATAATGCACTCTCTTCCTATGCTGTTGTTTCTATACAATTTTATTCTATTCTATACTAATCTATTTTCTTCTGTTCTCTTCTATTCTATTCTATACTACTGTCCTCTCTTCCCTTATATTCTAAACTCTTCTATTATCTTCTGTTTTCAAATCAAAGGTGTATATTAATACACTCCTTTTCTATACTATTGTTCCTACTCCATTCTATACTAATCTCTTCTCGTCTATTGTTTTATTCTATACTGATCTCCTCTCTTCTAACCTCTTCTATTGTATTCTATACTTCTGTAATTCAAATCAAATGTGTATATTAAGACATTATTAATACACATTTCTATAGTAACAGCTCATTCAAAAGGACTTACATGGAGGACACTCCACATAAACTAAACCTAATAATAAAAGGATTAACAGAACCAAATAACTTCTAGCCTATAGGTGTTGTTTATGGTGAACATTTCTGTAAGGACATGCTTAATAAACATAACGAACAACAAATGAAAAGAGCTTCTAGCATTGACGCTTAGCATCGGCTATAACTAAATACTCAGTGTTTTGAGTAGGACACTATCACATGGGGAGTATTTGCTTAGAGCATTCGTTTTCAAAGTGGGGGCCGGGGCGCCAGGGAGCGCCAGCGCTCAACAATTTGGTTCGAAAAATAAATTCTCACTCTCAACCACACACACACACACACACACACACACACACACACACAATCAATTCCTAATGTAATGTAAATATGTAAGATGTAATTATTAATAAAAAGGGGGATATATTCAGAAGTCTGTATTTTTAATGTGTTTTAAAGACATCTTGAAAAAGGGGGGCTCGGTCAAATGTTAATGCCATTTGGGGGGCTTTGCTCTGGAAAAGTTTGGGAACCACTGACTTAGAGCCCTTAGCATCTGTACCGAAGCCCTAAGCAGCCATACATCCATCCATCCATCTTCAACTGCTTACTCCTTTTCAGGGTCACGGGGAACCTGGAGCCTATCCCAGGAAGCATCGGGGACAAGGCGGGGTACACCCTGGACAGGGTGCCAGTCCATCGCAGGGCACAATCACATACACGCTCACACACACATTCATACACTACGGACACTTTAGACACGCCAATCAACCTACCATGCATGTCTTTGGACTGGGGGGAGGAAACCGGAGTACCCGGAGGAAACCCTCACAGCACGGGGAGAACATGCAGACTCCACACACACATGGCCCAGGCGGGACTCGAACCCCGGACCCTGGAGGTGTGAGGCGAACGTGCTAACCACGTTTATTTATTTATTCTTTGTTGTTTTCTCGTGATCTCAACATAACAAAAGTTCTTCTCTTATGATCACGACTTAATGTTCTCGTGATCTTGAAATAATCAAAAGCTGTTTTCTCACAACGTCATTTTATCCTGAGAAAATCTGGCACTTTGTGAATGGGACTGGAGTTACATGCACATTAGCATCTTCTCTATCATAAATGTAATAACTGTAGAGATGGACTTTATCTCTGCATTAAGACAGAGGGGTGTGTGTCTCCTTCGCAAGTGTCAGACACTAATGTGGAAATCGTCATTCCTGCAGGAATGATTGTTGTATTTTTGAAAGCCACCCCGGAAGTCAGCATGACCCCTGGTTCCCCCGTTGGCTTTTGGATTATTGCAGAAAACAAACTCTGTGACCGACAAAAGTTCATGATTCTTACATGTTTCTTTCATTATGACAAGATTCATAAGATGTGAAGCCTAGATGCAATCTCCATTGAGTATAAACGCATCGAGGCTGTAGAAGATGAGATTTTCTGTTCAGCGTAATGACGTTTAATGTCCGCGACAACCTCTGTAATCCCATTTAGCCACTTCTTAGCAACCGTCTAAAATCCTGAGTGGGGTATTACTGATCTGTTTTATCTCGTAGTATAAAACATGTACATATCTTGAGCGTGTGTGAACCAAAAACTTTATTACAGGCATTTAACTATAAAAAAAAAAAAAAAAACTTCGGCACGATGGAAGCCTAGTACACAAAAAAAGGGAATATATATACACATGGGCGTAACCACACACTCTTTGGGGG
>JAFFST010054290.1:4101-18521 GCA_022414735.1 Noturus placidus
TATATATATATATATATATATGAAAAATCTTTAGTGAAATGTTAAAAATTTTTGTGCCAGAAAAAGTCAGATAGAACCTTATAAACCCACCGTCTGAATATCACGATGGACATCATTCATCTTCAGAAAGCGCTTTCTCCTGATCAGGGTTGCAGTGGATCCAGAGCCTGTCCCAGAAACACTGACGACACAAAGCCTGTTCATTGCAGGAAACCATGCCCACACTCATTAACACATATTTAGAGTAGCCAATCAGCATATTCTGGGAGCTAGGGGGGAAATTAGAGAACCTGGCAGAAATCCATGTGTTCATGAGCAGAGTATTCCCATATATATATAGTATCTCACAAAAGTGAGTGCACCCCTCACATTTTTGTAAATATTTGATGATATATTTTAATGTGACAAGACTGAAGAAATGACACTTTGCTACAATGTAAAGTAGTGAGTGTACAGCTCGAAGTGAAAATGTCCAAATTGGGCCCAAAGTGTCAATATTCTGTGTGGCCACCATTATTTTCCAGCACTGCTTTAACCCTCTTGGGCATGGAGTTCACCAGAGCTTCACAGGTTGCTACTGGAGTCCTCTTCCACTCCTCCATGATGACAGCACGGAGCTGATGGATGTTAGAGACCTTGTGCTCCTCCACCTTCCGTTTGAGGATGCCCCACAGATGCTCAATAGGGTTTAGGTCTGGAGACATGCTTGACCAGTCCATCACCTTCACCCTCAGCTTCTTTAGAAAGGCAGTGGTCATCTTGGAGGTGTGTTTGGGGTTGTTATTATGCTGGAATACTGCATAATGATCATGCTCTGCTTCAGTACGTCACAGTACATGTTGACATTCATGGTTCCCTCAATGAACTGTAGCTCCCCAGTGCCGGCAGCACTCATGTAACCCCAGACCATGACACTCCCACCGCCATGCTTGAATGTAGGCAAGACACACTTATCTTTGTACTCCTCAACTGGTTGCCACTACACACGCTTGACATCAACTGAACCAAATTAGTTTATCTTGGTCTCATAATCCATTTCCTTAGTCTGCTTGTCTTCAGCAAACTGTTTGTGGGCTTTTTTGTGCATCATCTTTAGAAGAGACATCCTTCTGGGACGACAGCCATGCAGACCAATTTGATGCAGTGTGTGGTGTATGGTCTGAGCACTGACAGGATGAACCCCCACCCCTTCCACCTCTGCAGCAATGCTGGTAGCACTCATGTGTCTATTCATTGAGTAAACCATGAATGCCAACATGTACTGTGACATTCTGAAGCAGATCATGATCAGTATGCAGTATTCCAGCATGATAACGACCCCAAACACACCTCCAAGATGACCACTGCCTTGCTAAAGAAGCTGAGGGTGACGGTGATGGACTAAACCCTATTGAGCATCTGTGGGGCATCCTCAAATAGAAGGTAGAGGAGAACAAGGTCTCTAACATCCACCAGCTCCGTGATGTCGTCATGGAGGAGTGAAAGAGGACTCCAGTGGCAAACTGTGAAGCCCTGGTGAACTCCATGCCCAAGAGGATTAAGGCAGTGCTGGAAAATAATGGTGGCCACACAAAATATTGACACTTTGGGCCCAATTTGGACATTTTCACTTACTCACTTTTGTTGCCAGAGGTTTAGACATTAAATTTTAGACGGTTTAGACAGCAAATGTACACTGTTATACAAGCTGTACACTCACTACTTTACATTGTAGCAAAGTGTCATTTCTTCAGTGTTGTCACATGAAAAGATATAATCAAATATTTACAAAAATGTGAGGGGTGTACTCACTTTCGTGAGATACTGTGAGTATATGTGTGTATACATATAAAATATATATTAGTCAGAAGCTACGACGCATTGATTTTACATTAATAAAGTGCTTCTGTAGGCAAGTTTAAAGCCAAGCTGCTGTTTCATATAGAACATTCTACCAGCTGATTTTGAGACAGTAAGTAGTGTGTGTGTGTGTGAACGCTGAGCTCAGTCTACTATCCCTGCCCCCTCCCTTGGCCCTACTCCAAAGAATTGTGCAGTGTTGTGCTCTGATTCTAAGCTGTATCCAGGCCAACAGGGAAAGAATATGCCAGTGAGCTCTGTAGAATTAATACATGGCAAAGAAAGAGGTAACCCCAAATCCCTGCCTGGCATTTCAATCAAGTAGCCTTTTTCATGCAGATTTTCAATAGCTTTGTGACTCGTTCGACTGTCGACGTGTAGTTTCTTAGCCACATTTGCCCTGCGCACATTGTGTATGATTCAATTAATTGTCAGTGCTGTCTGAGTGCTGGAACTTTCCATGCGTGTCATCACCTGTTCAAATACAGCGAAAACACAACCCACAGGAGCTTGTTATTAGTTGTATTGCTTTTTGCATGCTCTAGAATGATGTTAACTGTTGGTGAAGCTGAAGGTTGCTCTTTGCTTGCTATAAGGCTTGAAAAAAAAAGAGCTAAAATTGCATTTGTTTGTGTTGGCGATGTTCAGACTGAAAATTACACTTCCCAATATGGTAAGGAGTGTCTGCTCCAAGCCTGCTCTTCCAGGCATACAGCTGACCAGAGAGTGAGAGAGAGAGAGAGAAATATCCTGGCCCTTTCTGGATCTTTCTGACTGCTTCAGTATTTCTCTGTAGTATCACTAGTTGTGGAGAAGGTAGTGTGTCAGATGCAGTACACAGTTTCATGCTGGGAAGGAAATCCCTCTGTTGGGCTCAGCACATAAAATACCCTGGTCTTTAAATTCTTATATAGGAGACTTTGGGAAGGTAATAACTCACTCTTTGGAGTTAGAAGGGAGGGGAATTGTCAGATGAAATTGCAAGCCACTTGTTTTTATCTCAACCACCAATAAAACCGTGTCTTTTCCTAGAGTTGGACGAGTTGTAATGAAATGTGCAATTCTCCAGGGTGTGGCAGTATCTTTAAAACATTTGATAAGATGTTGGGGTTGGTCAAGTACCAAAAGGTTCCATGCTTGCTTACACTTTGGGCAGTATGAAATGGCACAAGACAAAAGCAGAAGTGAAAAATAAATAAAAAATCCTTGCCAGACGAGTGTGTGTTACGTAATTGCATTCAGTGCGTATCTGTATTACCGCATCTGCATCACTGTCATGAACATTATTGCAATTTATTTAACTGTAGTTGCTGAGGTCAGAGGAGGTTGAGATCCTGGTTTGTGGGAGTCCCAATCTGGACATGAGCTCTCTGCAGAGGGTGGCGCAGTATGAGGGCTACAGCAAGACAGACCCCACCATCCGGTAACACTGATCTGCAAACATCACTGCACTTGTTGTCTAGCTGCAAATAAAATAAAATGCTTTACAAACTATTCAAGTCATAATTTTATGCAAAACGACATGTTTTCACTTCTTATAGAGAAAATGCATATACAGTTGCAATCCAAATTATTCAGACTTTCATCTGTTTGCAATGAACAAATCAAACAAAAGCAATTGAAATAGTTCAAAACAACGTATGCTGGAAGTGGTTTTCGCAAATTCAACAGAAAATGCAACTTATAATGATTTCTCCAGTCTCAAAATGATTCAATCCCTGAATAGAATCCTTCACAGCAGCACAAATATGCAAAACAGGTGTTGTCTCAAGAACATCTGATGCAACTAATCTCAAGGGCTTCGTTAGTTGCAAATTTTGGCATTAAACATGATTTTCAATGGGCGTTGAATAGTATTGATTGCAGTTGTAATTCATATATTTTAATATGCATATGTATATAAACAATATGCTTTGTGTGCATAGCTTATAGTGCTTTCTATTTCTGTTATTTATGCAAAAAAAAAAAAAAGATATTTAGTACTTAGTAAATGTTTGTTTGTGAATGCAGTGCCTTTTGGGACGTGGTTCTAGCTTTCCCTCTGGAGCTGCAGAAGAGGCTTCTTCACTTCACAACAGGAAGTGACCGTGTTCCTGTGGGAGGGATGGCAGACCTCAACTTCAAGATCTCTAAAATTGATGTTTCCACAGACTGGTAAGCATGAATAAATTCATCACTCTGTCTGTGTTTGTCTGTCTGTGTCTGTGCATGTGTGTCTGTGTCTGTCTGTCTGTGTCTGTCTGTGTCTGACTGTGTGTGTTTGGGGGGACAGTTTTTTTTATTTTTTTATTTTTTATTTCATGGTATGGATCTAAGTCTTTCCATATTAGAATATCTGACAGATTTTATCGATTTATTTTCCCCTGTAAAACTAAGAGTCAAAAACCTTTTGATGACTGAGGTTACTACGGTTAGAATTAGATTTAGGTATGTGTCAATGAAAGGTCCTTACAACGATAGTAAGACAAATGTGTTTGTGTGTGTCATTTTCTCTCTTCAGGTTACCTGTTTCACACACGTGCTTCAACCAGATCTGCCTGCCACCTTACAAGAGCAAGAAAGAACTACGGCAAAAGCTAACCATAGCCATTTCCAATGCTGAGGGCTTTGGCTTGGAGTAGTGTGATGGTCTAAAGGAAAAGGAATTATTCCTGTTATTTTTGTTTAATGGTTGCACAATAGGCCCCATTAGTAAATGATTTACGCACTGTAGCGGTCCTTAAGGCTAGACCTGAAGATTCACAAGCATTAGGCCATTTGACATGGCTGTGATGTGTGTGTGTGTGTGTGTGTGTGTGTGTGTGTGTGTGTGTGTGTGTGTGTGTGTGTGTAAATGGTAAGAATTCTGTCATGAACCAGGATTCGAGAAAGAATCCAGTTAAACTGTACTGTATGCCTAGAAGTGTTCAGATTTTGCATTGTGTTATGTATATCAAGGACCAAACATTATGTTTTAATAGAATATGGTTTTGTTTTTATAGCTTTGGCAAAATAGCAGCATGTGATATATTCATGATATATCCAACTAAATCAGCAGGATAGCTACAGAACTATTTAAATGAACTTACCATATCAAACTTGGCAACTTTTACAAGTTTGATTCTGTTTGACTAGCAGGGATCTTATGTAATGTCCCACAGTTGTGCAATGAGGAGGGCTGAAAATAGGCCAGAGAGAAGCCTGGGCCATAAAGTGGCTTGGCAAACAGTCTGTCACTGAGACTGCTTCTGGTCTGAGCATTTAAAGTGACAGTGCCATGTCTCCATGACTCCCTGGTAATAACCAAGGCTATGTTAGCGTGTAAAAGATTTAGGTATTTCCTCCAATTCGTGTCCAGTTTTGGACTGTTCTAAATATTCCCTAAGTGAAGCTGATGATTGTTTTCATTCTCAGAGATGGTTTTGTTCTGTATATAATTCTGAAAGTGTTGACAAGCCTTTTGTATTATCTGTAAAAGGAAAGAAACTATGTAAATGTTCGTTTTTTGTGTCTGTTACAGTGCCTAGCTATTTGTTTCTGTACTAAAAAGTCTTTTGTGGTAGTTATTACTGGCTATTCTTGAATGGAAAGCGGACACCTCTGATAATAGCAGGTACAACATGTCAACACCAAACCGTTGAGATTAATTAATTTTACAACCGTCCCAATGTTTTTTTTTTTTTTTTTTTTTTTTAACTTAATCATACAGCTGATGCAAATAGTGGCCTTATGGATAGTCAATTTTTTTTGCTGCTCAGATAAAATTATATTATAGTTGAGCGGTAATAATTATAGAACTTTCCACTAGTTAGAAACATCTCATCGTTTTTTGTTTGTTTGTTTGTTTGTTTGTTTGTGTTTTTCCCATACGGACTGTTGAATCAACTTCTTGTTGATCTGTCTCACTCACTCCACTGAAATCTCACCTCTGGTTTTGGCCTCCATGGACATTAGATTAATTATTGTCTTGATTGTCAGCAAGAATCTTGCAAATGTTCACTTTATTGTTGATTCTGTTGTATGACTGAATACAAATGTATTTGCCATGTATTTATTTTAACTTTGCTCATTCTTAATGATTAAAGTTATACAGCAACCCTATTGTCTGAATTATTCTTATAGCTTTCAGCCCAGTTTCTTGTTTATTTGGTCTAGCTGGACATTATCAGTGCTTTCTGTTACTGGCGCTCGAGCCTCAAGTACACATTGTTATGGAATTTGAAGGTCAGACGAGCTTGACTTGAGAGGTTGCGTGCTGTTCGTTATGCTGTTATATAGGTATGATTTGAATTTGAGAAATATGTGAATAAACTCATAAAGATGAGGGACAAGTCACTGTATAAAGTAGATTGTAAAAGTTACAGCCTGTGTTATTGTCTGGTAGGATTGTGGCGCATTTGCATTCTACCAATGGAAGATCTGAAATGCTAAAAGCATACAGTATGTAAGACTTATTCAGAGTTCATGCCTTCATGCTTTACATGTTTCCGACTATTGAGTTAATGTATTTGCCTATGTAAAAGTATGTACGTCTCTATCACCTGCGTAGTTAACCAGTTCGTTTTCACCTGTTCTTGCTACTATTCAAACCATCTCCGCAGAGGCATCATAGGAAAATGTTGCACATGGTCTCGAAACATGTTGAGCGATTCTACAGGACATCCGGAACATGTCTATATTTAAATGGGCCCTTTTTTGGATGATGACTCAGGTTCAAAGTGATTGATCAGCAGTACTGGGCTTCATAGTAATCACAATGACCTTCACAGCTTTATTTGGACTCTCTTATCACACTCTTCTGTCTTCACCGTAGAGCGAAACCAGGTCCAGAAAAAAAAACAATAAAATAACAGATACCAGTGACAATTAATTGTGGTCACGTTAATTGGTTATATTTGAACCATCTGTAGATGGACAGATGGAAACTTTCGTATTAAGCCCGAATAATGGTAAGGTGTTGTGCTGTCATTTCAGACATGTGGAAGGCTGTGTGCAGCTGGAGAGATAGATGGATTTCAGCTGTGCTGAAACACCATGGTGATGGACTTTGAGGAGGCGTGCAGGGTCTAAGCTTGTTCAACAGCTGTTCTCTGTTGGCTTTAGCAATGGGTCAAAGTTTTATTGGGAAAACAGCCAGTTCTCAATTCTCAGACCAGTCAGTCACAGTATATGTACTTTCTATTCATCACGTTCAACAACATGCTTCAGCAACATACTCCTGTGAGTGTGACCATTGTGTGAGCTCGCTCTATACATGGAAACATTTTTTTATATGTACAGCTTCAGAGCACACTGCTGGTACACTTACGCAAGGCACTGCATGTCTATGACAAAAATATATAGTACATACAAAACTATATACATATACAAGCACATACTGACCACTTTATTAGGAACACCTGTAAATCAGCCAATCAAGTGACAGCAGTGTAGTGCAAGAAATCATGCAAATGCAGTTCAAGAGGTTCAGTTAAGGTTCACATCAAACAAAAATGGTGGGGTGGGGGATCTCAGGAACTTGGCAACCTTTGAGACTTGGTGGCAGGTGGGCTGGTTTGAATATTTCAGAAATTGCTAATCTCAAACAAAACAGTCTCGTGGAGTTTTAAAAGAATGGTGTGGAAAATAAAAAAATAACAGTGAATAACAGTTTCGCCAGAAGAACTATATATTTATGCCCTGGTGATGAGAGAGGTCAAAGGAGGCTGACCAGAGTGGTTTGAGCTGATAAGAACGCTATAGTAGCTCAAATAATTATTCTTTACAAATATGGTAAGCTGAAAAGCAAAATGAAAGTCAAAGAAAGTTTCATTATATCTCCAATATTATCCTCACGCTTTAAAGCAACTGTTTTTGTTTAAAATTTTAAAGTAAATAAAAAATAAAAGACTATGTAGTGATTTATAGGACAAAAGTGCAGGATTGTGGAATAATAAAGAGTATGCATCTGCTATAAATAGTGCAATAGTCATATATTGGCAGGATTGTGGAAAATTTAGGGTTTATTTATTTCTTCGTTTTTATTTAACAAAGTGGTTATGCTTTTTGCAAAGAAAGACTAATAACCAGACATCAATCACGAGGTGTTCCTCTTGAAGACATCTCTCACTGGATAATTATGAATTCATAATTAAAACAAACTTAGGTGTGTTTGTAAGTTGTTCCCTGTGCCATGCTGTACACATCCATAGCAGACAGACAGGTCATTCTATATTCCCTCTGGATCTATATTTAAAGGGGAGCTTAGACAGCTCTAGAAAGGTCTAGGGCACTCGCTGTCCATGGTGAAATATTAGTCATACTGAAGCCAGAGCAGTTCTAACCTTATCTTCTAAATCAAAGAGACTTAGTGTGCTGGGATTATTGCAGGTCATAATGAAGTTATATTAAAAGAGCATTTTGAGTTGAAAATAAGTCATTGCGGCTCCCTGCTTTAAATATCCCCTGCCTCTTTACTGTTAGAGGGCACACAGCAAGTCCTGTTAGACATCCCAGAATTCTCTGCTGAATGGCCTGATTATGTGTACCTGGCAGTGCTGGATGACTTTAACCTGCTACTGCTCTTTGAGTCAGTTAGCTGGGGTGTGTTAGCATTTATTGCAACAAACGCAATATCTTGGCAACCTTTGAGACTTGCTAGTTTATATATACAGTGGGGGAAAAAAGTATTTGATCCCCTGCTGATTTTGTACGTTTGCCCACTGACAAAGAAATGATTAGTCTATAACTTAATGGTAGGTTTATTTGAACAGGGAGAGACAGAATAGCAACAAAAAAATCCAGAAAAACACATGTCAAAAATGTTATAAATTGATTTGCATTTTAATGAGGGAAATAAGTATTTGACCCCCTCTCAACCAGAAAGATTTCTGGCTCCCAGGTGTCTTTTATACAGGTAACAAGATGAGATTAGCAACACACTCTTAAAGGGAGTGCTCCTAATCTCAGTTTGATACCTGTATAAAGACACCTGTCAACAGAACCAATCGATCAATCAGATTCCCAACTATCCACCATGGCAAAAAGCTCTCCAAGGATGTCAGGGACAAGATTGTAGACCTACACAAGTCTGGAATGGCTACAAGACCATTGCCAAGCAGATTGGTAAGAAGGTGACAACAGTTGGTGCAATTATTCGCAAATGGAAGAAACACAAAAGAACTGTCAATCTCCCTCGGCCTGGGGCTCCATGCAAGAGCTCACCTCGTTGGAGTTGCAATGATCATGAGAACAGTGAGGAATCAGCCCAGAACTACACGGGAGGATCTTGTCAATGATCTCAAGGCAGCTGGGACCATAGTCACCAAGAAAACAATTGGTAACACACTATGCCATGAAGGACTGAAATCCTGCAGAGCCCCTGCTCAAAGTTTGCCAATGAACATCTGAAGGATTAAGAGGACAACTGGGTGAAAGTGTTGTGGTCAGATGAGACCAAAATGGAGCTCTTTGGCAACAACTCAACTCGCCGTGTTTGGAGGAGGAGGAATGCTGCCTATGAACCCAAGAACACCATCCACACTGTCAAACATGGCGGTGGAAACATTATGCTTTGGGGGTGTTTTTCTGCTAAGAAGACAGGACAACTTCACCGCATCAAAGGGACGATGGACGGGGCATGTACCGTCAAATATTGGGTGAGAACCTCCTTCCCTCAGCCAGGGCATTGAAAATGAAAAGTAATTACTAATTCATTACCAAGTACTAAGTCATGTTTTGACGAGGGGTCAAATACTTATTTCCCTTACTTATTATGCAAATCAATTTATAAAAAATTTTACATGCGTTTTTCTGGATTATTTTGTTGTTATTCTGTTTCTCACTATTCAAATAAACCTACCATTAAAATACCATATATATATATATATATATATATAATAGGCATTTTGTCTCGAGAGACAATTCTTTTCTTATTTCCGCCTTTCGAGGTCAGCTGTAGGTTTTGCAGCGCCTAGAATGACTTAGTAGGCCAATTCTTGAGTGGCAATCCTTGCCACAGAGATTGCAAGTGAATGCAGTGGCAGCTCCAGAGATGCTTGTTTCTTTTCCTTTACGTCAGTCCCTCTCGGTCTGCCAAACAATGTGTCTTTTCTCCTCACATCTCCTGAGTCCCATTTCTACAGCCCACTGCCAACTGGCTCGGTCATCGGCAATTTTCTCCCAGTCATTTGGATTGATGTCACAGCTCTTCATGTCCTGTTTACAGACATCTCTGAAACGCAGGGCTGGACGACCAGTGACCCTTGTGCCTGACACCAACTCGCCGTACAGGATGTCCTTGGGTATTTTGCCATCCTGCATACGGCGCACGTGTCTAAGCCATCTCAGGGGCCTATGACTGAGTAGAGAGTACATGCTGGGAATGTTGGCTAAGTTGAGAACTGAGATGTTGCAAATGCGATCTTGCCATCTAATATCAAGAATAAGCCTGAGACATCGGAGGTGGAATGAGTTTAGTCGATTTTCTTGATGGGCGTATGTTGTCCGGGACTCAGAGCCATAGAGGAGGGTACTAAGGACGCAGGCCCGGTACACTTGTACTTTGGTGTTAAGCGTTAGGGATTTGTTCTCCCACATTTTTTTAGTCAGCCTAAACATAGCTGTTGATGCCTTCCCAATGCGACTGTCAATCTCTGTAACAAGGGACAGATTGTAGGTGATGGTAGAACCCAAGTAGACAAATTCCTGGACAACTTACAGGGTGTAGCTGCCAATATTTATGGAAGGGGTGTCACTGACATCCTGACTCATGACAAAGGTCTTTTTCAAACTAATTTTCAGGCCAAAGTTGTTACAAGCATTGGCAAGGCGGTCAATAAGTGTCTGCAAACCTTTTTCTGTGTGAGCTGTCAGCGCAGCATCATCAGCGAATAGGAGTTCTCTGATAAGGACTTTGCAAACTTTGATTTTGGATCTGAGACGACCAAGGTTGAAGAGTTTGCCATCAGATCTTGTATGAAGAAAGACACCCTCTTCTGCTATCCCAAAGGCATATGTGAGCATAAGTGAGAAAAAGATGCCAAAGAGTGTTGGGGCATGCACACGCCTCTGCTTTACACCACTGAGTATGGGAAATTCCTCTGAGGTGGTGCCGCTGTGCTGTATTGTTCCTTTCATGTTATCATGGAAAGAGGAGATGACTGCCAGCAGCTTTGGTGGACAGCCGATCACTTTGAGAAGTTTAAAAAGGCATCCCCTACTGATGAGGTCAAAGGCTTTTGTAAGATCAATGATTGCCAAGTATAGGGGCATTCTCTGTTCTCAACATTTCTCCTGTAGCTGGCGCAAGGAGAAGAGCATGTCAATTTATAGACCTTCCTGCCCTGAAACCACACTGAGACTCAGTATATGTCCTCTTAGCTAGTATCTGTAGCCTGCTAAGGGCCACACGGGCAAAGTTTTTCCCCACAGTGCTCAACAGGGAGATGCCGCGGTAGTTATTGCAGTCCCCACGGTCACCCTTGTTTTTGTATAGGGTGATGACGTTGGAGTCTCTCATGTCTTGAGGCACTGTTCCTTCTTCCCAGCACTGGCAGAAAAGTTCATGGAGTTTTGCACATTTCAGTATCTCGGATGTAATGCCGTCCTGTCCCGGTGACTTTCCGCAGGCTGGTGAATTGATGGCATTGTCAAGTTCCTTCAAAGTTGGAATATTATACAATTCGTGTATCGTTGGTAGGGGCTGTACAGCAGCAAGGGCAGCTTCTGACACACCGTTTACTCGCGAGAAGAGCTCTGAATAATGTTCTACCCACCTGGCCATTTGCTCTTGTTTATCAGTGATGATAGCCCCTGTGTGGGATTTAAGGGGGGCAGTCCTCCTGATGTTTGGACCAAAGGCTGTCTTGATGCCTTCATACATGGCACGGATATTTATAGTGTCAGAGGCAAGTTGGATCCTACTGCTGAGATTCACCCAATAATTATTGGCACATCGTCTGGCGGTCGTTTGAGCTGCACTGCAAGCAGCTTTCAGAACCCTTAATGATTTTGTGCTTGGGTCTTGCTTGTACTTCGGGAGCGCTATGCGTTTGGCTTGGAGGATGGGTTCCAGTATAGCAAGATGTTCCTCAAACCAATCCGTATTTCGCCTTGTCTGCTTGCCGAAGGTATTGATGGCTGAGTTGAAAATAGCGTCTCTGTTGTATGCCCACTTTGTCTGCACGCTTCCATCTGGTGTATCGTGTAGGGACTGCTCAAGGCTGTGTTGAAATAATTGAGTGAGCTCTGGGAGGGATGTCTCGGCAGAGTTTATGCGAAGGTGGCACTTCGTGTCCATGTATCTTTTTAGGGCCTAATCTGACCTTGCTGGATACCAGCGAATGATCAGTATCACAGACTGCACTATGATGACTGCGTGTGATGAGTACTGAATTTATGAGGGCCCGTCTAGCGATGACGTGATCCAGTTGGTGCCAATTTAGAGACCTTGGATGTCTCCATGATACTTTGTGGAATGGTTTTGTAAGAAAGAATGAGTTTGTGATACAGAGATTGTGATATGAGCAAAGCTCCAGTAGTCTTTGGCCACTGGCATTTATTTTTCCCATGCCATGACAGCTGAGGCATGCGGGACACGCGTCGTGGTCAGCCCAAACCCTTGCATTGAAGTCTCCCAACAGGAACATGTGCTCAGAGCTGGGGGTTTTATGAATAATATTATGAAGCTCTTCATAAAACTGAACATGAATCTCCAGAGGTGAGTGAAGTGTTGGGGCGTAGACACTCAAGATGTTTACATGGCCAGAAGTAGAGTAGGAACCACTCGGAGCCTGCAGTTGGTGGTTCTATCATGCCAAGGAGTGTGTTTTTGACGGCAAACCCAACACCGTGTTGCCTTGGTTTGTTTTGCTGTCTTCCTTGCCAATAGAAAGTGTAATCACTCTCTCGTAGTGAGCCACTGCCAGCAAGCCAGGTCTCCTGCATTGCTGCAATATCGACATGGAGTCTCGCCAACTCCCGGTCAATAACTGCAGTCTTTTGGATGTCCTCAATCTGCAGTAGATCTTCGGAGAGTCCAGAACACATTGTACGTACATTCCAGCTTACAAAATTAAGGGCTGAGGCCTTCTTTTGTTTTGTTTTGTCTGGTGCAAGTTTTGCAGCCCACTTGTCTGGTAATGAGCCATAAGCTCCAAGCACCCATTGGAGCAGGTGAGCCGTAGTGGGAAAGCACCTCATTGGCCGGGGGCTGCCCAGCTTGAGGCAGGCGGTAGCTATCCACTGGAGTGTGATGACCCCTCCCACCGACGATGGCAACCCGTGGCGCCCATTTTTTACGCCAATCTAAAATGAGCTTATAACCCGTGACTGCTGCCATCCGTGTTTCATGGCCACGATTAGGTGGCCGAGGAGTGTCATCTCCCTGTTTGACCTCTAGTTTGCGCAAGAGCCCAAACTACGGCCTTACTGATGATGTCCAAAGAAGTACATAGCACGACGTTTGGTACCAGTTTGGCTGCAAGGGCTGCCGGGAATGTGTTGCAGTGTGTCACAAAACCGCCTAAGGGGCCCCACTCCTGATTTTCTGTTGGGGTTTACTCCCTTAGCAATTGACTCTCCCGAGACACTCACAAGGCAGTGAGAAAACCACGTAACCCTGGGAGGGGCCCTTTACCAGGTACTGACAGCCGGGGCCAGCTGTGTCTGGGACTCGTGTTAGGCAGGGTCGCCACTCCCTGAGGTAGTTTACCATAAACTACCCATTACCTTGCTCAGTTTAGTAAGCATTGTGAAAACGGTGTAAAGTTAAAACTACTTAAAGGACTTTATACTACTGAGTACTGCATGTGTATCTGATTATAAATCCTCATTTTAATATGCTTGCAAAATGATCTAGATTACATCTCATTGTGAAAAATGCACAGTATCTCACAAAAGTGAGTACACCCCTCACATTTCTGTAAATATTTGATGATATCTTTTCATGTGACAACACTGAAGAAATGACTGCTACAATGTAAAGTAGTGAGTGTACATCTTGTGTAACAGTGTAAAATTGCTGTCCCCTCAAAATAACTCAACACACAGCCATTAATGTCTAAATTGGGCCTAATTAGTCATTTTCCCTCCCTGGTAAATTTGGTGTCATCGCTCTCACACTCCCTCATACTGGTCACTGGAAGTTTAACATGGCACCTCATGGCAGAGAACTCTCTGAAGAGCTGAAAAAAAGAATTGTTGCTTTACATAAGGATGGCCTAGGCTATAAGAAGATTGCCAAGACCCTGACACTGA
The DNA here is from genome assembly GCA_022414735.1 of Noturus placidus. NCBI lineage: Eukaryota > Metazoa > Chordata > Actinopteri > Siluriformes > Ictaluridae > Noturus > Noturus placidus. Next base: position 18,157 of record JAFFST010054290.1, read on the forward strand.
GCTGCAGCACAATGGCCAAGATCATACAGCAGTTTAACAGGACAGGTTCCACTCAGAACAGGCCTCGCCATGGTCCATCAAAGAAGTTGAATCCACATGCTCAGCATCATATCCAGAGGTTGTATTTGGGAAATAGACATATGAGTGCTGCCAACATTTCTGCAGAGGTTGAAGAGGGGTGGGGGGTCAGCCTGACAGTCAAGCATGGTGGTGGGAGTGTCATGGTCCTGGGCTGCATGAGTGCTGCTGGCACTGGGGAGCTACAGTTCATTGAGGGAACCATGAATGCCAACATGTACTGTGACATACTGAAGCAGAGCATGATCAGTATGCAGTATTCCAGCATGATAACGACCCCAAACACA
>JAFFST010054290.1:35797-61127 GCA_022414735.1 Noturus placidus
GTTATAACCCAACTGTCATAATGTCAGATGTGAAACTGGAAGAACCGTGTTTTATTAAACCTATTAATTTAATTTTCATGTATAGGTGCAATCCTGCAGGCATTAAAAGAACATGGCAGCAGCTGAGAATGTCGATATCAATTTCGTGACCCCCACCCCCATTGAGGAAATACCAATCTGTCCCCCCAATATACAGGAGAAAATATTTTCTATATGTTCTGCTTTAATTTTTATCAGACAGTAAGTAACTAGACACCTTAATATCTAGGCTAATGTCAGTTCCAGTTTTTGATCATTAACGGTACATTCACGTGCACATCCTCCCGCCGAGTTCACTGTGAACCCTCACGTTGTGACAGACTGATATAAATGCGAGTGAAAGTGAGGAAAGTTTGGCGGCAGGGTGGGGGGGATGGGGGTGTCTAGCGCTTGGACCCCCCCCAATGCCCATACCATAGTTACACCCTTGCATAGGGATATGACAAAAAATCCACTCTGGGCCTCAAAATCCTCTCCCGACGTAAATGTAACTCCCTAAGAATTAATTCAGTCCATAAAAGGACATGCCATTTCATTCCTTTTGATGCTCTCTGCGTGACTGAAATGTGCTCAATGAATGAATGTACCGAAAGAATCAATGGAGGTGTTTAAACGCCGCTTCCTCTTTAAAAAGGGGAGGAGACCTAAAGAAACTCTGGGTTTACTGAAGAAAACCTGCTCCCGACCAGGTTAGGTTCACAGAGTAAGTTGCCATGGTAACTGAGTCTGAGTAGAAGTTACCTCTCTTTCAGAAACAGGCTTGACTTACTCTGCTCTCTCGGGTTTAACATACCTCCTATTCTGAAACTGAAAACCCAGAGTTTCCCTCATTTCAGGCTTAACATACTCAAGAGATTTCACTTAACCTCCTTCGTGGAACAGGCCCCTGGATTCCCACCCAGATTTTCCAGCCTGCCCTAACCTGCCTTGCTCCCGCCTCCCAGGATGACATCACTCAGTGGTAGCCATATCTTAAGAGGAATAATATATATATTCTATTCTCATTCTATATTCACAATTCTATCTTCTGACTGCGGGTCAGTTGTATGTATAGAATTCTTGTTTTTTTTCCAATATACCACAACTTTGTTTTGAACAACCTGGTAGTGTTGTTATTCCTGGCTCCCTCATTTTTAAACATAAAATTCCATTGAATCCAGAGCTGGACACTCTGTGCGGCCTAGATATAATAACTGAGGCAGAAACTGTTCATGGTAGAAACATTGCATTTATTCAATTTCTTTCTTAAAGGAACTTAGAATTAAATAAGTAAACAGACAGACACCCTTCCTTACAGTAGAAAATTCCATAGACAAACACCATAGTTTCCAGCCCTTTTATACAGTCAACATACATATTCCATCTCTAAAATAAACAGTAGCTAACAAATGTCAGCCATTTGCATTAAAATTATTCACATTCAATCATTCACATTGACCAGACTGTTTTTCCCCACTAATGGAAGACAGGAAGCAAACATGAAAAACACAATAACTAATCTCAAATACCCAACTCCTTCACAGATTTTATCTCTGTATTACTACACTTACCAACACTTGCATTAAGTAACATTCAATATCCCTTACCATTTCATCTCACACATCAATGAAACAATGAAGAGAAAACACCGGCATTAAAAAAAAAACAGCAGCAGCAAACATGGAGAAGGAGACATGGCAGAAAATCAAATTCATGTGCAATGAAAAGATAATACAAACTGAATGGAAGAAAGAAGAGGTGCATGGATAATGATGTTTGATGATCAGCAGTAATATTACACAGGTGCCCATAATGTACAAGTTTTAGATTATTGCTTCAGCTGAAAAGTGGCCAATAAGTTGGTACTAAGGAAATACATAAACTTCAATATGAAGCACCTTGATGGTGTACCAAATTATTCCACTTTCACGCCGTTTAGTTTAAAGGCATCTTACACAGTGCAAATTCCCCTATTCTTGTTTTCATGGAACACTGTCACACTGCACACGGATGAGACTTTTTCCACCTTTGTTGAATGCACCGTGTTTCAGAGTCACCACGGGGAAATGGATTCTTTCTCTCAATGTTGCACATAGATCAGTTTAATAGAATAACTCGTATGAAATCTATTCAACAGAAACTACTGCACGATAGTGAGGTTTTAGGAGTAATTTGTTGTGTTTTTTTTTAAAGAAGAAAAAAAAAAGTGATGTTTTTGAGGTGCAATTTGTCCTTGAAAAAAGGTTCCAATAATGCCACAATTTTTCTAAAGGAAATCTATTTCATGACATGACTGTTTCGAGAACTTGTAAAACTTAGAACTGCTTTAGTGCACAGAAATATTGGAGAAATTAGATTCCATTATATAGTGTTAAATTAGTTAGTATTTGACTCAAAATTATCATTTAAATTCACTTCTAAATCTGCCAAAATCCTGAACATCAACACTGGACAGTTTGTATGAACAAGGAATATTTCAGATATGATCAGTGTGATGAGCTCAGCATTTCATTTGACACAATATTAATTTTGTCTAAAACTTTTTCCCTAATTTTATTTCTTTACTAGTACGATCTCATGCTACATCAGTCAATTCTGCATTTGTAGCACCTTCTCCTAAAAAGGTATTAAATTTTTGTGGCCGTTTTGTGGCAACATTTACCCTCACCAGTAGGGGGAGTTGTTCTCAATTCGCCCCAAACTCTGCCACTCTGGAAAGAAACCACTAGAGGTCCTTGGGCTCCCAAACTGATCAAACTCCATCTCAGGTCTTTTGTTGGTGCTTCTGGGTTCATACGCTGTTTTCTGAGTGTCACGTTTGGTCTGATTGCCGTCATTATCGACATGTACCAACCTGTAGTTCTTCCCATCGTTATTATCCCAGTGTGTCTCATCATGAGTGGTGTAGGAGATGCAGAACTCTACCTGATCCTCATGTGGCACTGAACTCGGCAGATCAACAGTGAAGGTAAAGGTGTCGATGTCTGCACACCCATAAACATTGTTCATGTACACACAAAGAATGTCCTTGTGGCTTTTCCATGAATCAAACGTTATCCGGACATGAACAGACTTTTCAAAGCTTACATTGCTAACTTTTATCGTGCCCATGAGGGATCGGTCCTGGATTACACAGTTCTCCAAACACACCAGGTTCTTCTTGAGTCGGTTCCGAAAGTCCAGGTAGTCTACAGCAGGCTGGGGGAAGTCTAAAACAAAACTCCTGTCCCCCTCCACCTTTAGGCCCACAATGGCATCCTCCAAGTCCGACATCTCAAACTGCAAGTCTGGTGGCAATAGAGAGTCTTCCTCGAACTCCCTGAACACGTGGATCGCCGTTAGTGACATGCCTTTGGAGTCAGCAAAAACTACTCTCTTCTTGCCTTTGCGACTTTTCCATCCTCTGTTGGTCGCTTCCATCTTGGTCTTCGAGCTGATGCATGATCTCAGTGGTTTGAATGGCTTGACTAAGTTTCTGGACTTACAGCTCTCATAGGAACCGAGGAAGCGGCGAAGGGGTGGAGAGTGTGCCAGACAGATTCTCATGGCCACATCCACAGGCATGATGGAAGATGGCATCGGTCTAGGATTCAAGATGTGCAAAACTCTGTTTTTAAAAAAACAAAACAATATGCATTACTACGTTAGAGAGAAAGTAGAAGTGTGCAGCAGTGAAATACTTGTTACACGTCTAGAGCAGAGTCTTCTTCATTTATACATGTTGAGCATGTTTGTGCATCTTTTTTTTTTTTAATGGAAATGTTAATAGAAAATGTATATATGCCATGTATATCTCCAGCCTGCACAAACGTAAGTCTGATATGCAAAAAAAAAACAACCTTACACAGTACTGTAAAGAAAGCCTCTCCTTAGTGGGTTAATGGAAATCAGCTATTGAAAAAGCAATCTTTAATCATCTTTAATCAGCCAGATATAAGGATATTGCAAAATGCTATAAAGTGACTCCATATGTTGATAAATAACACTAACCGGAAAAAGAACTCACTAAAAGAAATTGAATATAGTCAAATTAAGTAGTGCTATTTATTTATTTACAAACAAACAACAAAAAATACACATCAAGCTCTAACCTCTTACTTATTCTCTGCTAGCCAGGATGTATATTTGTGCAGAGGCTTGTTTCATGTCCACAGCTGCAGTGATTTTGAAGTAGTAGTTTGTTACGCGACACACATATACCATGATTATGAAAAAATAACTTCTTAAAACTGTTTACTGAAGAATAAGATCCACATAAACACTCATGTACTCTCCAGGCATGACGCATTATTCTTACCTGGTGCAGTTCATTCGTAAACTCTTTCAAATACAGAAGATATTCTGATCGCTCAAACAAATTAGTTGAACAGAGCAAAAGAACAGAAAAGAAAAGCACTGTTATTTTTTCGGTACACTTTAGGCCATGATAAAACGGAGAGAACAGAGTTAGTTTAGTCGGCACGCCCCCTCACAGCTCAGCTTTATGTTTAACGTGGAGTGGATTTCAACCACTTCTCTAATTCTTTTTGGGCGCATGCGCTTTGTGGTCTCGTTACATTGACCAACGAGAGATCAGTAAAACAACGCGTTCAACCAATCAGCGTGCAGAACGGAATCACTCATGGCGCGCGTGCTATAGGAAGTGAGCCAGCGAGAGAGAGAGAGAGAGAGAGAGAGAGAGAGAGGCGGAAGAGACGGAAGAGACTCTGAGGAGAAGGACCTCTACTGGAAATCTAGTGAAAAGTGGGCCAAGCTATTTTTTTTTCCAGTTCACTACCCACCACCAACACCACAAATGAAGTTTCAGTTTGGCAAGAAAAATGCCATGTTCCTAAATCCAGCCATTTTACTCCACAGAAATAAAAACTGATTCTCTTTTGATATGTAAATAAAACAAGTAGGTATGGAAGTATATACTTCCATAAGTAGGAGTCGACTCGAGAAAGCTGTAATATCATCTCTGTTAACCAGCTTCTACTTTCCACACTAAAAAAAACAAACAAACAAAAAAAAAGGGTTTTGATCGATACAGATTACAAAAGACACCAACTGCACTTGCACGTGCACAATTTCTGAGGCATGCACTGTACTCTAGTAGATGAGCAGATGCAATAGTAGACATACCACGGTTTCCCAAAGCTGATCCAGGAGTATATGTATTGCACACTTCAGTGTTTCACATTATATCTACTATAACATCTTGACAAGCTCAAGACCTAAGCCAGATATAGCAGAATGAAATATGCAAGGAGGACTGTGAAATGTCACTTAATAAATTGTCATTATTAGTCACCGTTGTCAGTAAATTTCATATATATATATAGTATCTCACAAAAGTGAGTACACCCCTCACATTTTTGTAAATGTTTGATTATATCTTTTCATGTGACAACACTGAAGAAATGACACTTTGCTACAATGTAAAGTAGTGAGTGTACAGCTTGTGTAACAGTGTAAATTTGCTGTCCCCTCAAAATAACTCAACACACGGACATCAATGTCTAAATTATATATGTGTGTATACTTTCTAATGTGTGTATCACCTGGCCTTCAACAGTCTGGTTCACTAACATGTGAAACAACACATTTTTCATGCTTCAGAATATGAAATATAAATTATAAGATGATTTATGTTTGACTACAGATTTCAGTGTTCATCACTACCACTGAGTGTGCTTGATGGCCTTAAAAAACTTTGGATAGCCTTAAATGAACTGGAATGGCCAGTTCACCTTCCCTGATACTGCATGTTTTGGAAACTTTAGTTCATAAAATGTGTTCTGGTTCGTGTATAAATATATGCCTTGTTTATCTCCAGCCTTGAAAGTGGTAAGACATTTTGATGCAGAAGTTGCTTACAAAGTACTGTACTGCAAAGAATGTCTTTTATTAGTGGGCTTATAGTACTCCCGGCTTCCCAAATCAAATTAATAGCTAAAGTAGCTATGGAAAAACCAATCCTTAATCATCTTGGAGGTACTATGAAATCAAAGCAAAAATTAGTTTTGAATAGTATTAATTAATAAAGTAGCAATTCTGTATTCTCTGATATGCTGCTTTAGAGAATTTCTATAAATACTAACTACCTAGATAAACAAAGAGGCAAATTAAATGTTTGGTTTACCTTTAAAAATGTTCATACATCCACTTTATCCTGTAATGTTACAGCACTGTTGTACACTGATCACAACGATTCACAATTTACACAATGACTACAACTACAGCTAGCCCCAGTTTACTGCTTCACCAAACTTTCAAAACAGGAAGTTTGTTGTCACAGTGCCTGCTTTGTGTATTTGACTACAACAGTGCTTACAGCTACAGCTTTATATAAAATACCATGGCACAACATTTACATACATTTATTCATTTAGCAGACGCTTTTATCCAAAGCGACTTACAAATGAGACACACTCACACACCAATGGTAGCAGAGCTGCATGCAAGGTGCTAGCTTGCCATCGGGGGCAACTTAGGGTTCAGTGTCTTGCCCAAGGACACTTCGGCATGGGATTACCCAGGCCGGGATTCGAACCACCAACCCTATGATTAGTGGATTAGTGGACAACCCGCTCTACCGACTGAACCACAGCCGCCCCATGGGTTTAATTTTGCAGAGGTTTAGTGCCAGTGCATGCATCAAATGTTCTAAACATATGGTTCAGCTTTGGAATCTGCTGTTATGAATGTTGGCATGACTTTGAGAAACAAACACAAGGGTATTGTTTTCATGGCAGATAGATGATATCCTAAATGAAAAGGGGAACAATACAGGGTGGGAGACCCTTTCACTTCTTATCAATAGCTGATCACTTGACAAAATACTGGCACTGACAATTTACCACATAGAAAACCTAAGGACTATTAATAATTAACACTGCATGGAACAGAAAGCATGGTAATACGCACTCACTGAGCACTTTATTAGGAACAATACTAATACTGGGCAAGGCCTCCCTTTGCTCTCAAAACAGCCTCAACTCTTCATGTCATAGATTCCACAGGATATTGGAAAAATTAGTTTGAGATTCTGGTCCATGTTGATATGAGTGCATTACACAATTTTCAGCTGCACATTCATGCTGTGAATCTCTCATTCTACCACATCCCAAAGGTGTTCTACTGGATTCAGATCTAGTAATTGGGAATTCCACCAAAGAACTTTGAACTCATTGTCATGTTCATGATACTACCTAGACATTCAAGTGCTTGATGATTGGTATTAATGGGCCGAAAGAGTGCCAAGAAAACTTTTCCCACACTATTACACCACTTTCACCAGCCTGGACTGTAGACACAAGGCAGGTTTGGTCTATGGTTTCATGCTGATGGTGCCTGATTCGGACCCTACCATCTGTGTGTGCCTCAGCAGAAATAGAGATTCCTCAGACCAGGCTACATTTTTCCAGGCTACATTTTCCTATTCAGTTTTGGTGAGTCTGTGTCCACTGCAGCCTCAGCTTTCTGTTCTTGGCTGACAGAAGTGGAAGTGTTGTGTTGTGCATTCTGAGATGCTTTTCTGTTCATAACAATTGTACAGAGTGGTTATCTGAGTCACTGTAGCCTTTCGGTCAGCTTGAAACTGTCTGGCCTTTCTATTTTGACCTCTGTCATCAACAGGGTGTTTTGATCTGTAGAACTGCTGCTCACTGGATGTTCTTTTATTTACTGCACCATTCTGAGTAAACTCTAGAGGTAGTTGTGCGTGAAAATCACAGGGGAACAGCAGTTATAGAAATCACAGTTTTCCCCTTTCTGATGGTTGATGTGAACATTACCCGTATCTGCATCAATTTATGCATTGCACTGCTGCCACACGGTTGGCTGATTAGATAATTGCATGAATGTGTAGGGGCCCAGGTGTTCCTCATAACGTGCTCCAATAGTGTATGTGGTATTTGAACAGGTGTAATTTTAGTGGGGATCTATGCTATATGGCCAAAGGTTTGCGGACACCTGACCAAAACACTCATATGTGCTTTTTGAACATATTATTCCAGATTTAATCCTCCTCTGGGGTTTAATAACCTTCACTCTTCTGGGAAGGCTTTCCATCGGATTTTGGATAGTGGGTGTAAGGATTTGTGCTCATTCATCCATAAGAGCATTGTGAGGTCAGACTCTGATGATGGGAGAGAAGGCATGGGCCATAGTCAGAGTTTCAGTTCATCCCAAAGGTTTTCGGCAGGGTTTAGGTCAGGACTTTGTGTAGGCCACTCTAGTTCCCTTCACTGGAACATGTTTGGGCCCCTTAGTTCCAGTGAAGAGAAATTGTAATGCAACAGTTTGGGGAAGGAACACATACTCTTGACCTAATAGTGTATATGCTTATACTATATCTTCAAGTGTTAGTAGCTTTGGATACAATAAATGTAAAAATTTGTTTGTAATTGTCATCTGGAATCCTCTATTGCAGAAATACTGAAACTGGCCTGGAGCTGTGCCTGACTGAGGCTTAAACAGTGACTATAAAAAGCATTTGGCTTGTACTGTAAATGGGGCATTACTCACCTGATAGTTACATGGCTAACCACATAATCTGCCACAACTTCAGTTGGATTAGTCTTCTCTTTTATGAAAAAAAATCAATTTCTTCTATGTACCTGTCATCATTATGTAACAGTACATACATTCTACCAATAAGCTGCTATATTTAATCAGTAATACTGTACCATAGAGCAATTTCATAAAAAAGTTAGACTTACCTTGGAAAAATAATGCTGTGTGCACAGGAGAAAAATTTGCTCACTCTTAGGTCAATATTTCACTTTTTTTATAGAATGTTTAAAAGAATCACTTTCCCATCAAATATGACTGGTCCTGTGGCTAAATATGGCATGTTCAAGAGGGTTCTTTCCCTGCCATTATATACAGTGTGCTTCTCAAGGTTAGCTACCAAGTTAACTGGGTTCCACTACACACAGCTTCGATTATGTAAGCCATGATGCAAAACTTGTGCAGCCAGTATAAGCACTTTTATGCCCACTGTCTAGGCATTTCTGGGTTGGGCATAACCCCAGTAGCCTAGCATAAGATCACTCTCTTGTGCTGGAGTCCCTTAAAGCCTCTCCTAGCTTATGCAGGATGCCAAACTGAAATGGGTTTCTCCAGAGTCTATATTTTTGCAAGCAATTACCAGAGCAAAATAGATTAGAATAATTGCATGGCGTTATGAATGGACCCCATATTAGAGACAAAAAGAAAGCAGCTTGGGACATACAGCTGGCTGTTTCAGTTGTGTCTACAGCAAGGGTTTTCAATGGTATTTTCTGTGCACTGTGATAGACCCACGCTTGGCAAGCATCCTAGGATTGAAGAAATGCGGACAGTGTTACATAATCTGGCAATATTTGTGCAGTGATTGCAAGAATAAAAATAAACCAGAGAAATAATCAGGCCATATATGACATTATCAGGCGATATACCACATGACTAACTGCCACATAACAGTTATAGAATATCTTATGTTATAGCTTAGATTATGGTCATTTCTATTAATAACATGCAAAAGCACTTCATAAACTACAAAGTTAAATTAAATAAGCATTTCGGTATCTGAGTAAAAAAAAAATAAAGCCAAGTTATATCCTCTAAATATAATTTGTAATTATTTGTTATTCATTATTTCTAATTAATTTAATTTAATTAATAACTAAAGTTCTGACTGGTATTTGGTAGGGTATAACAGGTATGTATAACAGCATAGGTCCTATACCACCATCTAGTGCCAGACAGAAAAACGACACAAATAGTATTTTTTTCATTAACAAAAAGTAAAAAGCATTGCTCAAGACTGACCATGTAAAAATGTATTTAATGACCATAATCCACAGCCACCCCACAAAAAAAAAAAACTTTTTGTTTCGATGTTTACTGGGTTACCACATGATAAAAAAAAAAAAAAAATCTGAAAAACTATGCCTAATTTCTAAAATTAATACTTTATTAGAGTTCTCATCTTCTTACACGTTAATATAAAAATAAGAGATTTCCAACATCATGCCCCTAACTATGTATTAGCACACTTGTTCAGACGAAAGGAGGACCCAGTCACAATTTATATTTATATTCAAACATTTTAAGGGTTATACGTCCATAACATACTTTTATTACATGACCCCAAGGTTTTAACATGCCTCATTCTTTAATATTATGATTTAATTGGATATTTTGTTTAAGGTTGAATATTGATCAACTTTAGACACATCAGTCATTGTTATAGTTTTTACAGATTATAGGATTCATAAACATTAATGACCAAAGGGTAATTAATGACCCCACAATGACTTGCAAATATACATGTAATATGATGTAATGTTATGAGACACTGGGATATATACACAGTCATCAAATATAGACAGAATGCAGAATATGAAGTAAACATCACTTTATGTAGGGAACATTCAATGGTGTAATTTAGGTCATATTACATATTGTTTTACTAGGCGCACAAGGAGAACATAATGATAGTATTTACTGAAAGAAAAAAATAAGCCCTCAAATAAAGTTTACTTTAGTATAAGGACTAATGTGTATGTTTGTGCACGCATCTTATTTCAAAAACAGTGGCAGACCTATTCACTTCATGAGCTAATTATTAGCAGACTTATCCTCACTTCGATTTTTACTTTCGCCCTTTTGCTTTTGGAAGGAATAATCAACTGTTAAAACTCGAGATGGTGTTGTTTAACAGCTAAGTAAGGCTAATTATCTGAACTGTCTCTGTTTCTGTCATATCATGTCTAGTGGATACCATTAAGGACCAATAATAGTAATGGTAGTGGTTTTAATGATCTTATGGTTCGTAATTGAATTTGTAGTGGAAACCATTAGAATTTCTGTGATGGTTTCTGTTGTGTTTTTTCAGCAGGGTTCATTCAGGTGGTTCTTTGTAGTATATTGGAACAACACGATGGGGGAAAGTGGGACTTAAAAAATAAAAATAAACAAGAATTTCACATCCTGTGATGTTTTTGCATCAATAAAATGTATTAAAATCCCTCAGGTCTTTTATTAGGTCTTGCATCCTGTCTTGAGCTATACTTCTGCTAGTAAATGCATTCAATCATTCATAACATTAATTAAGTAATGAATGAATTAATTAATTCATTCATTGTTAGAAATCACTTTAACCTGGTCAGTGTTGTGGTGGATTTGGAGCCTGTCCCAGGAAAGCTGAACATGAAGCACACTCTTTCACACCTTGCCAAATTTAACAAGCCCAATACAACTACTGACAATCTGCCATATGGCATTTTTATGGACAGAGGAAGAAACCCACAAAGACATAGGAAGAACATGCCCAAAAACTCAGGAGACCCTGGAGCTGTGAAGGGACAACTCTAATCACTGTTCACTGTGTGTGTGTATATATATATATATATATATATATGTATGTATGTATGTATATGTATATATATATAGTTAACAACTTGTTAGGTTGTAAACCTGTGTTGTGTTGTATCAGGCACCATGTGCTTATTCAGCCTCAACTTCAGATGGAGCCTGAATCATTTTCATTTATTCATTTAGCAGACGATTTTATCCAAAGCGACTTACAAGTGCACACTCATACACCAATGGTAGCAGAGCTTCCATGCAAGGTGCTAGCTTGCCATCAGGGGCAACTTAGGGTTCAGTGTCTTGCCCAAGGACACTTCGGCATGGGATTACCCGGGACCAACCCTACGATTAGTGGACAGCCCGCTCTACCGATTGAGCCACAGCCGACCTCTGTCAATATCAATCAGAATCAATAACACCGAATATCAATAATAACCAAAAATAAAATTATTTCACATTTCATTAAATATTTAAGGAGCACAACAAATAAACACTTATTTCTCCTATATTGCCTGATGCCCCAGTTGTACTGACATCTACTGTCGAGCCTGTACATGAAATTTCTGTTTGCATGGATGCTCATGTTTAAGTTCCCTCAGTTGCACTGTTGAGCCTGAGCCCTGCTTGATGGATGCAATTTGTTCAGACATTAATTCATGCAAGACTAGAGGCTCTATTAGCACAGTTATAAAATAGTATTTTAGATGCATTTCTGTGGTTGACACAGACGCAGTCAGGTTTATGAGCACCCTGTTAGAGACTGAGGACGGATTTATGTTTGAACCCAGCTGACTGGAACCCACTGGAACTCCCTTTCCAGGCAGTCGAGGATGCTCCTGAGCTCTGCACAAGCACTGGTGGAGTCTTCTTTCACTAGGATCCTATCCACCAGGTGGCCATATTGCTTCTCTAGCTGCTCGGCTGAATGACGCATCTCCTCTTCCTCCTTCACACAGTGAGTGACAGAGAAACAAATGGGCCAACTAAGTTTGCATTCTGATAATTGCATGACATAATTGATATATAATAACAACAAGCTCGGTTAAAAACTACTTCACTTGCATCTACAGTACTATCTTTTCCTAATTTCCCAAGATCGTCTCTCAGAAATCATGGCCTTCCATGCAAATGTAGTTTAATAGTGGTATTTAATCATGGGTTTAAATAGTGTACAATTTAGCAACAATTTATTGCATTATTTATTTATTTATTTATTTATTTATTTTAAGAGATGTAAATTGATATCTCAATACATTTTATATTTATTAACACCAAAGTTAAAACATTATGGTTTGCTATTTTGACTTTTTTTTCACAGGTGAAAATTGAGATTTTAGAGGCATCATATATATGTCTTGTGGGGTTTAAAAGCTCTTACCGTGAGGTGTCCGTTGTCGCCTCCTGATGGTGATGTGGCTTTGCTGCAGTGGTGATGGCTCTCAGGGATGACTGGCTTGACAAATATCACATAGGGCTTAAACTCAGCAGTGCGAAGGATTTTTAGAGCCTGGTCATTTATAAGGGATGAAAATATTGTACTTAACCATGGCAGAAAGGCATGTGAGCACAATTCATAACAAACATTCACAACAAACAAACAAATTAAATCATCATCATCATCATCATATAATAAAAACTTAAGCTGTCATTAATTATACCAGTACAATGGACAAAATGTAAAAAGTCCTCTAGCAAAAAGGTTTCGGCATAATGCACAAAATGTTTTCATGGTTTTTTTTTTTTTTTTTAAATAAAAAATTGTGTATAATGATTTAAAAATCATTCTTATAACTTATAATAACTGTTTTCTCTGAAATGTGTGTGTCATTTGTATTGGCAATATATCAAATAAATGCATACAAATGTTCACTCTTGGAAAAACTTTTAAAATTGCTCCCATTCCCCAATAACCATACTGTTGCCTTTTATTGTTTTTTTTTTTTCATTTTGTGTTTTTTTTTTTTTTCTGGCATATTAATTAAACAAAAGATTCACATATATAAAACCCATCAATTGTTGAATTTGGGTCCCAAATTCAACAAGTGATATGTGACATTTTAATTCTGAGATGAAAGTGATCCAGCTGTAAATGCATGGTCACATTAAGGGATGTTTTGTTGCTGTGTTTTGTTGTGGCTGTGTTTTGGCAGGCAGATTCTGATTATTTCATCAGTCATTCCATGCCAATATGTGTGCCATATGAAGTGGTTAGTGCTGGCCATCATCAGACTGTGACTTATTTGGTATTAGGGATAAAGGTAGCATTTGGTATTCTTAATGATTTGTTTAGCTGTATTTGTACCTAGAAGAGGTCTGGTTTGGAAAGTCACACAAAACACTGTTAACCAGGTAGTCTCTGTCTTTCCGAACAGATTTAAATCAATCATTCTCCTAGACTAGAGCATATAGGGCCAGACTGTGTAAAATCCTACTCTTACTTTAACATTTGTTTATGCTAATGCTATCATCTATTGTGAGTTATCAATTTGTGTTTACTGTCATTGCCTGCTGCTGCTGTACAACTGTACTGCACTTCATATTAGCACACAGCTAGCAGACTAATAAACTGCTAGTAAGCTAAGTCATCTTAGAATAATAGTAAATTGTTAATAATTATCAGTAATATACTACGAGAGAGAGAAAGAGAGAGAAACTAACCTCAGGTTGAACATCCACCAAACACATTTTGTTTCTGGCTAGTACACTCCTAACAGACTCCAAACTTGTCCCATATTGGTTATCTTTATATTCTCCATACTCAATAAACCTAAAGCAGTAAAGCAGGTGGAGATTAATGTTGTACATTATTGTACATTTACTTAAATGAATTATTGAAGATAACAAACATGACCAAGAGAATAAAAACATCTTATATTACAGGAGAACGCACTTGTTACTCTGAATGTCTGCCTCAAAGGCCTGCTTTGAGATGAAGTGGTATTCAACACCCTCTTTTTCATGGCTCTTCCTGGGCCGAGTGGTGTCTGTCGGAAAACACATACAAAACGTGTGTTCATTTAAAAAAAAAATGAGTTTTACTTAAAAGGTATTACTGATGAGTTATACCAGTAAGATGTGACACTACTTTTCTACTCTGAGAATGTTTCTCAGCTGTGCAGCTCTTTATTGTGTCTTATCAGGAAAAGCCGACTCACGTGGTACAGCTATTCCATATCGATGTGGGTTCTCAGCAATCACTCTTTGTTTCAGTTCATTGATTCGAGCACCCAGAGACCCTGGAGGGATAATTAGAGAAAAGGGAGAAAAGTGTGATGGAGAAAACTGAATCTCACTTCTTCACCAAATGCAAAAATGACACACTGATATGGTTAAGATTAGCACCAACTGTCTTGATTCTCACCGAGTAACACCACCAGTCTGGGTTTGTCTGAAAGCGTCTGCTGATAGCGTGTGACCTCTTCATAGACGAGAAACTTATATTCTCCGGACTCTACAGGCTGAGAGTCTTCAGAAGAGCTGTGGCGATCCTTACGACTTAACCGGAAACTTCTCCTAAGACTTGCTGAAATCCAATGGAATACAGTGTGGTACCAGTGTGGTAAGGACATTGAACAAAAAAAATACACTGAAATAAACTGATATGAAGATATGTTTAGAAGGGCGGCACAAAATGTCTGGTTAAAGAGAAAATATAATAATGGTTGGAGTGAAGTGAAGATAAATAACAAACAGGTCTCAAGGGAAGCTCCTCTTTGACATCACTTTTTCTTGTTTTTTTTTCCCCTCAGACAGCATAAGGATGCTGTATTATTTTTTTTAAAAATCTACAAGTGAAATTATACACAAAACATAACCACCATTCAGCTGCCACACATGAAGACATGCAGAAATGGGAAGGTGTACCTGAATAGAACTCCCAGGAAAAGGCCTGACCACAGGTGGGTGCCACCGCATTACACTTTGGAGAAACTACAACTAGTATTAGACCATCATCACACATCCAACACTGTTTTCACTGGGACGAGCGACAGCAAGCTAGCAGCCATGCTGCAGACTCTGCCATGTATTCAAAACAAAGCTCCTCCAAGATAAAGCCATACGTTCAAAGCAAAGCTCGCCCTAAAGCATGAAGTGCCTGGCACTGACAGAAGACTCCTTCCACACATGGTACACACACACACACACACACCAAGTGCCAACATCAAGACAGACAGGAAAGCGGCCAGACAGCAGCAGTGCAGTGAGCTGTTCCTTTTAAAGTATTAGTTGGGCTTGACAAAAAGACATATCCATGAAAGTGCACTTTTTTTTTTACAAGGCCACTTTACTATGCGTCACTAAATGCCAAAGCCACATCCAGCATGAGTGTGTGCGAAGGAGAGTGCTGCCTCACCTACCTATGTGCTGTCCACTGCCCTCACAGTCACAGTCCTCTAGGAAAACGTAGGAAAGGTGAAAGGAGGAGAGAATCGGGTGAAGAAATGAAAGAATCAATGAGGAGCTGGGGCATGTACAACAGTACAGAGGCAATATCATAGCAGGTAGCAGGTTAGGCAATGGAAGACAGGATTACACATCAGAAGACATAAGGACAGGAAAACACAGGGCCGTCTCAAGTGGTGTGTGTGGTCAACGGGCTGAGGGAATGGGACTTGTGTGTGTGGTGTGCACATATACATAACTGAACATAACCAGTGCATGTAAGACAACATAGCAATTTAAACAATTCTAATTAATATAATACTTAAGGACTTGCAGGAATTGCAGCAGGTGTTTTACAAGGGAGTATTTTCAGTGTGTTGATTTCACAAGATTTCCTATGGAAGTGCACACCAACACTGCCACAAGAGTACAACGTGTAGAGTCTGCACATCATTCAACAGTGGTCTCAGCTTTAGCAGCTTAAGAGGAATAACCAGTGGGCATGTGGCTCTTTAAAATTCACACATGATGCATCTATCACAGAAACCTTGCTGTTTGGGAGCAGAATTGCATATTGTACATGCAATCCATTGTAATAAAAAAAAGCAAAAAGCTTTTCCCCAATCACATACCTTTATCAGAAGCCTGGTCATCTGTAGCAAGCAGAGTGAAAAAATGGATAACTGAAGCATCTGCTTCTGCACAAGATCACATGGTACAGTGAATATTCCATGCATAAAAATGTACTCATCATATCATATCATATCATATCATATCATATCATATCATATCATATCATATCATATCATATCATATCATATCATATTATATCCATCCATCCTTTCATCTTCTTTACTGCTTATCCAACACAGAGTCGCGTGGAGCCTGGAGCCTATTCCATGGATCTTGGGGCACAAGGCAATCACAATCTCAGACACATTCGCACACTATGGACAATTTGGAAATGCCAATCAGCCTACAGCATATGTCTTTGGACTGGGAGAGGAAAGCAGAGTACCTGTAGGCCCCTGAAGCACAGTAATCATATCATATCATATCATATCATATCATATCATATCATATCATATCATATCTATTTTTGTTTTGTTTGTTTCCTTATGTTTTGCAGTAAGGTGGTTGGTGGGGGGGGGGCATGCACAATATACACTCGACATTCACTTTAGTAGGAACACCTGTACACTTGTTCATTCAAACAATTATGCGATCAGTCAATCATTTGTCAGGAGCACAATACTTAAAATCACAAAGATATAGGACGAGATCTCCAAGTAATATTCATATCAAAATAGTGAAAAATTGTGGTCTCAGTGACTTTAATCATGGCGTGGACAGTTAAGGTAGGAAAAAGTCCGAGTAATGTTTTTCCAATCTTCAAAAGCCCAGTTTTGTAGAGCCTATGCATACTGTAGACTCAGATTCCTGTTCTTGGCTGACAGGAGCTGAACCTGATGTGGTCTTCAGCTGTTGTAGCCCATCTGCTTCAAGATTTGACATATTGTGCATTCTGAGATGCTTTTCTGCTTACCACGGTTGTAAAGGATTGTTGTTGGAGTTACTATGCAGGTGCACAGGCATTCCTAATAATGTGGACAGTGAGTGTAGACATAATAACAGATGCACTGAAACATGGTGAAATGGCCTGGGGTTTGAACAGAAGGGCATTGATCTGTTAATGGTTTGACTTCTGTATGATTTTGGCAGCACTAAAGCCCTGTTTCCATTTCAGACTGGCCAAAGATCTTGCTGTCAGATTAGAGGGACCAAAATTAACTCATAATGACACTGTCTCTGGTTAGACTAGGAGCGGATATGTAGGTCGGATGGTGAGGTTGTTTTATATTACTTACAGGTTGGTACACTTGGTGATTTAGGACTCTGGTACGTGCCAGTTTTCAGCCTATGTGCCATGCGCCTGCACAAATAATTAAGAGATAAAAGCAAGTTATCCAGCATATATTTTAGCTGATGTATGCTCAGCTAAAATATTGGACTACTTAAAATCCAAAGTATACTTTGCAATGGTCACCACAGTTCATGTATAGGAGAGCGCACCTCTGCTGGAAGTGTTTTGATGGGATAAGGCCAGCACGCAGGTTGCTATCACCCACACGTTTGGCCTGCCACCATGTAGAGTCATCCTGACTCACCACCTGCAGGATGTCACCTTGCAGGAAAGGAAGTCCTGCCTCTTGACAGGGTGTGGCCTTGTCTTCAAATGGAGTGTAGTCAAATAGGGCCCTTAAATAGACCTTGTAAACAAACCAGATAATATATGAGAACAAAAATATATGTCCAGTTCTATAACTCTATAAGCTCAGTTGGGATAATTTCTCACTTTTACTGTGTGCATACTGTGTTTATATTCCTGTAAAGCTGCTTTGAGACAATATCTATTATAAAAAGCGCTATACAAATAAAATTGAATTGAAATAATATAATTTTAAAAAAGCTGTATCCAGTGAATTGTAGAAATCCTGGTGGATCATAATGACTGATGCCATTCACCGTACTCTCCTTGTGTCTGTCCTCCTCCTTAATGGCAGGGATTATCTTCAGAGTGATGGAGCCCTGAGACTGTGACTGCAGTCAGAGGTTTAAAAATTATATAAATCAGTCTTTCTGAGAACAGCATGAGCAAGTGTACATACAGAATCTGACCTGTGCATTTTAGTAAAATATATTCTGCAAAATATGAACTGATGATGCAGTCCCAGACTGCAGACTACGTACCAAAATTTGACTGATCTCATCAGGTCTCTTGTGGGTGATGAGATTTCCGTTAACTTCCCTGAGCTCATCTCCCACGTGCACCAGTCCTGTAGACATATACACATTGCAATCCAATCCGTAGCTTTCAGGATATGCATTGTTTTTGGAACTTTGTGAATTTCTAACAAAGTGGTTGTACCATTCAGAAGTTAACTATCCTTATGCCTTATTTTGGCCAGATATGAGGGCAGCATTAAATGTATCTCTCCAAGTCTCACCAGACTAAAGTTCCTTCAAAACATCAGCAAGCATGTGGGGTAAACTGTCACTATAAACAGATGGGTACATTTACAAATATATGTGAACTGCTTGTCTCATACTGTAAGTAGCTAACATAAATGGGTTCATCGTTTGCCAGCAGTCATTCTTGGGTAAATATTAACTAGCTAACATGACCTCAATGGTTATGTACATACAGGGGTGCTTGAAAGTTTGCGAACCCTTTAAAATATTCTACATCATCAGATTTTCACAAAAGTTCTAAAAGTAGATAAAGAGAACCCAATTAAACAAACAAGACACAAATATTATTCTTGGTCTTAAACTTTATTTCTTGAGGAAAATGATCCAGCATTACATATCTGTGAATGGCAAAAAGTATGTGAACCTTTGCTTTCACACCACATTTCTATTGGATTATGGTCATTGACTTGGCCATTCCAAAACATTAACTTTCTTGATCTTTAACCATTCTTTGGTAGAATGACTTGTGCTTAGGGTACTTAGGGTCATTGTCTTGCTGCGTTTCTGACATTTTCCTATAGAATATCTGGTATAATTCAGAATTAATTGTTCCATCATGGATGGGAAGCCTTCCCACCGAGATGCAGCAAAAACAGGGCCAAACTATGATACTACCACCAGCATGTGGTAGCATATTCACAGATTCGATGCAGTATTTCCCTTTCTCCAAACATAACACTTATCATTTACTCCAAAAATTCTATTTTGGTCTCATTCATCCACAAAATATTTTTCCAATAGCTTTTTGGCTTGTCCACGTGGTCTTTACCAAACTGCAGAAGGGCAGCAATGTTGTTTTTGGAGAGCTTTCTCCTCGCAACCCTGCCATACACACCACTGTTGTCTGGACAGAATACCTGTGTGTGACCTTGCCTTGTCTCGTCTCATCTTATCTTATCTCGCCTAGCCTTTGCCTAGCACTCTGGATTTGATGATATTTCTGATCTCTGGTAGATTGACCTTGCATTGTCATGTGATCACATATTGTACTGTATTTTAGACTCAAACCACTTTAAGACTTCACTGTGTTTGACCCAGAACATTTTGTACTAATCTACCTCTTGCATTTCAGTCCATACAATGTGTCTAAGAGCACCATGTTTCAGTAGAAACAGTGACAAAGTGATATTTGCCTTTAGACCTATAGTTAAAGACAGTCGTTAAATTTTGGCTAAAAGCGCACATTCAATATCTATGATGCTAGTGCATTAGTGTGAATATGTAAGGAACAGAAGAGGAGCACCTGTTCTTCGTGACACTGAGCCTTTGACTTCATGTTACTGAGCCTTTGACTTCATGTTGAGCTTTCTTTTTATTTGTCACCTGTCTTGTATGTTATTCAGCAAACAATACCCTAGCACCAGAACAATAGCTGCTGCAAATTTGGAACCTCTCACTAAGAAAGCCATTACACAAGTGAGCGATAGTGAATAAATACTTGACATATGGACAGCACAGTAAACATTATGAAATATGATGTGCAGAGAGCAAACATAATAGCTGCACAATACGTTTATTTTCAATTGAAATGTTGCCCAAGGCGACCACGGTTACCTAAGGTACTTTGCATATACAAGCGATGAGATCCATACTAAAGACTGCATATAATTCTGCCAAATCAATCATCAATCTGCTAAAGAAAGGTGATATTTAATTAAGTTGCTATTACATCATGCTAGTATTATAGGGGCAAACTGTAAGGTAAAATCATTTCATGATGATTTCTTATGATAAAAAGCTTCTCTATGGTATTGAAGATCTTATCCGTATTTGATGAAATTACAGTACACAGGCATAATCTGAAGTATTTGTAAGGGCTATGTGCCATCTCAAATTAAATTACTATGTTAGGCCTGATCCACAACAACGATACAGCCTGCAAGAAATCCGCAAAAGTTCTAGAGACAGGAGCTGATGGTTGACTTTAGGAAGCAGAGTGTAAACCACAAAGCATTTGAATCAAAGAAACGTCGGAACAAAGGATCAGATAATTCAAGCTCCTCAGAGTCCACACAACTCCCATTACACTCACCAAGAATGACCCACTACAACAGACTCAGGAAGATGAGGAACCTCAACCATCACCCATGGATCCTCACACAATACAAATACGTGCATAGTGGAAAGCATAATGACCAGCTGCATATAGCCTTATACACCAACACCACCATGTCTAGAGCAGGTCGTTTTCTGACAATGCTAGAAATAACTGGGATGGCCTTACCACAAATAAAGGACATTTATGATAAGGATCGCACATAACCCAGCTACCATCTGTTTGGCTCTCTACCATCTGGTAGGTGGTACCAGACTATTCAGTGACACACAAATAGACTGAGGAATGAGGAAGCATCTATTCCAGAGCTGTTAAAATACTCACTGCCAGTCACACACACACACACACACACACACACACACACACACACACACACACACACACACACACACACACTGGTCATTACAGACTTCAACAAACACTGTGATACAGGAAGGCCATGACAAGTATCATGTTTATATGGCAAAGGCTTATAATCTGTGTGCCTAGTGAGTAAACTGCCATAATTACAATAAAGATGAATTAAACTGAATTGAATTGTCTAGTGTGGGTGGCACGGTGCTGCATCCGGTAGTAAATCCATCTGTTGGATGCTGTATTACAATATTCTTTTAAAGTCTGGTATTGTTTAAACAGGATTTGTGCGACCATACACTGTTTTCTGATTGCAGCCAGAGATGGTCTATTTGATCCGTCTGCAGGAGAAGCAGGAGGGAGAAGTAACTCACCACTGCGGTCAGCAGCCCCGCCCCTCATAATCCTAGCAACCACCACTGCTCCAGTGACCTCGTCCCTGCGGATGGTCGCTCCCTGAACACCAGATGTTCCAGTTAGATCACATAGCATCACATTAACATCTGAGTGTGATACATGAATCAGACCAAGTGAGAATACTACATTTGTTGGAATTATATTTACAATTACAAAAAAATTAATTCTATGCATTGATTCACATACACATGGCGACTGACACAAGCTCAGTAAAGGCAGTGTTATAATCTGATTTATATCAGACACCATATATGACCAGATATAATGATGGTTCTGGTTTTATGACTGACAGTTATTGGTGTGAAGGACAGTGTGTCGTGAGCTTGTATTGAAACTCACTAGAGGCTCCTTGCTCTTCACTAGACGAACAATCTTGACTGACTCCTCCTCCAGCTCATCATCTAGATCATCAGGTAATGGAGGCAACATGGGATCAAATTTCTTCTGTGCTACGGTGTCGTGCACTGTTAGCACTGCCTGGAGAGACATTGCACAGAATCACGGATACACACACACACACACACACACACACACACACACACACACACACACACACACACACACACACGAGCAGGGGGAGGACACTCAGAACAAAATCTGACACACTGACAGTTGACAGTTGCTAAGGGGTGAAAGAGAGAAAGAGTATGTGTGAGAAAGAAAGACAACACTAAGTAAAACAGGGTAAATAAAAGATACCTTGGGTCAGAGTGAAAATCAGCTTAATTAAATTGTCTAAAAATAGCTTTTGACAGCATTTCTTTATAGCACACAGCATTAAAATGTCAATCTAATTAAATCTAATTGCCCCAAGATGTTATTAATGACAGTGATTATATAGGGAAGTCTGTATCCTGGCAGTAACTTGCCTGTATGGGTTGAAAAAGCTTTGCGTTTGTAATTGATAGCTGATCAAATACAGTTTAGGAAAGAAGGGTGTGTGTGTTGGGGGGGTGTACCTTCACATGTGGAGTAGACAGTAGCATCAGCAGCTCCTTCTCATCTCCTTCTAATGGCCCATTCTGCAGCTCCTCAGCCACCTGTCAGACAAAGCACATGCCTATAACACCAGCCTTTACCATGCAGTAGACCATGTAGAATATCTTTGCTAATGAATCTCATTACTTAATTCTACACTAAGTGGTCAATTCATTAAGTCAGAGTACCATATGTACCATTCAGGGATGTCCAATTTTTCCAATAAAGGGCCTGTGTTGCTGCAGATTTTCATTTCAACTAAGCAGGAACCATGGATAAGATCAGACGCCTGATTATAAGATATTTAATTACTGACTTGTATGGGTGTCACACAATGATACTATCTGTGTATGAACCAGTAACTGTGGTGGCTTAGTGGTTAGCATGTTTGTCTCCCACCTCTGGGGTTGGAGGTTCAAATCCTACCTCTGCATTTCCCTGTGATTTGGGGATTTCTTCCTCTCAATCCAAAGACATGCACTGTAGGCTGATTGGCATTTCCAAATTGTCTGTAATATGGGTGTGTGCTGGGTTTGCACCCAGGCTGTTCACTGCCTTGGGCCATAAGTTTCTTGGGATAGGCTTCAGGCTCCCGACTAATTCTGAATGTTTTTTGTTTATTATTAAATGTGAACTCTACCACTATACCCTCAGAAACACTCGGAAAATAACTCTGAGGTAGAATGCCAGCACCCTCAGCACGGTCTGTGAATTCTGCACAGTTCCTCAACCTGCTGGGGTTTCAATGTCATTGAGAATGGTCCACCACCACCCAAAAACATCTGGTCAACACTGGTCTTATGGTCTATTGACACCTCTCCGAAATACAGGTCCAACACCTATCCTTTATTCAAGGAATGCTGAGGAGATAATCAAACACTTACATCCTCTGCCAGGCAGGCAGCACTGTGAAGCACAGGCGTTGGACTCTGCTGTTCGTACTGCCTGAGGCGTTCATGAATCTACAGCAAAGCAAACATTCAATGGTCAGGGCAAACCTTACACACACACACACACACACACACACACACACACACACACAAGGGCTTTCAAAATGTAACACTATACACACTCTCATTAGGTAGCCAAGGCTTCTCTCGCTGAACACCTCTCGGAGGAACACCAGACCCTCTTTGTGATTTGCTCCAGGGTGCAGCTGAGATGTGAGCAATGCTAGCATCTCGTGTAGGCCTGGAAAGATGATGGAAAAACAGTGGGAAGTAACCTTCCTTACTGTCCAGCAAGAACTCCAGGAATGAAGTATAAACATGATTGACGGTGATATCCATTTTCAAAGAAGTAAAGAAAGGAACATCACGCATATAGCATGAAGCTCTTACCTGTGTTGGGTGAGAGGACAGGCATGGCTTCTCTTATTTAAAAGCAAGACACACAGGAAAGTAGCCAGGAGATGTTTCTCCCTCAACTCCTCAATCTCTTCCTTGAGTCTCACACTTAGAATGAGTTCATCTGACAGTCCTGTAATACACAAGGAGAAAATGAGTTCTACCACTGGCTGCTGTTTCTGAATTTTTTACTGCTTCTGCATATAGAGCTTTATGGAGCAGTGTTCTAAGATGTATTCTAAGGTATGTAATTTTATTAAAAGAAAGCAAAAAGTTGAGGGGAAAAAAACACAAACATGTTGTGGCCATTTTAAGAAAAAAAAAGATCAGTTTTCTAAAGGGTAAAAAGGGTCAGTTTTGTTCTTGTGGTCAGCATGAATGTGTGTGTGTGTGTGTGTGTGTGTGTGTGTGTGTGTGTGTGTGTGTGTGTGTGTGTGTGTGTGTGCATGTGTGTGCAGTCAGGAGAAACATGATCACTTTACAAATGCTCCCAAGAGAAAAACTCTCAAGTCCTTGTGGCTCTAGAATCAATATTCTATCACTGCTTTCTTACAGAATGACTTTTGCAGGTCGTAAACGATTACGGTTCATAAACATGTTTTGTTTTTCGTAACCTTAGAACCCACAGCGTAACTGTTTTATTGCAACAATTGCACGCAATCATCCCAACAATTTAACCTTTATATATATCTGCAAAGCTTGAATACACTCATCATGCACGCTCTGCTCTTATACAGAATGAGTTTCCTGTATGAGCTACTTGGCTACAGGTAATCATTCACGGGGTCTGATTATAATGACATGTCCCTGTCCATGGAGACTCAAGGACAAATGAGAATTTATTCCACATAATACACTAAAGGAATATTCTTATTTAATGAAGGATGAAGCCTGTTTAACCCTGATAGCATGCTGTACACAAAATTGTCTTGGGACAATATTGCATGCACGTGATTACTATCAGAGCTCACATTTATTTAATAAATATTCAGCATAAAAGCTAACATTTATATTAGTTCCGTTTCCCACACATCTCTTCTATTCTGATGTTTATTTATTTATTTATTTGTTTGTTTGTTTGTTTGTTTGTTTGTTTGTTTGTTTATTTTTAAGGGAGCTATCTTGATAATCCAAAAATGTTCAATTGTTTTTAGTGGAGCTCATAAATAATTTAAGGCAGGCTATAAAATACAAATAATTAGGCAGACAATATATGGACAATATCCGTCCACATTGCTTCATTAATAATGTTTGCAGTTTGAGCTTATTCAGCATTTCTTCATCCTGACCATGTGAAGACTTGGTGTAGACTCTCCATGCTCACTAATCCATACTGGTCCCATATGAAGATTTCAAATATCCCAAAGTCTCTCTCTCTCTCTCTCTCTCTCTCTCTCTCTCT
>JAFFST010054290.1:68959-82812 GCA_022414735.1 Noturus placidus
TTACTTGTGTTGTCCTTGACTACTGTTTAAATTGGTTTGATGTTCCGAAACACTTAAGTGTGACAAACATGCAAAGGAACAGGAAATGAGGAAGGGGGCAAACACTTTTTCACACCACTGTATGTATGAGTAGGAGTGATAGATGAACACATGAACACTCTCTCTCTCTCTCTCTCTCTCATTCTGTTTATGCATGCGTGTGCGTACATGCGCGCGTGTGTGTGTGTGTTTGTTTCTTTCCTCCCCAGGGACGTGCAGAAGGGAGGAAGGGCTCTGGGGCTGAAGCCCTTGCCCTTTTTCTAAATGATTTAAAAGTGAGAAACTTTCT
Source organism: Noturus placidus (assembly GCA_022414735.1). Lineage (NCBI taxonomy): Eukaryota > Metazoa > Chordata > Actinopteri > Siluriformes > Ictaluridae > Noturus > Noturus placidus. The sequence goes on from JAFFST010054290.1 coordinate 69,288, forward strand.
CATAATACTGACTTAACATCTCGTAATAATGAGAAACCTTCTCGTAAGAATGACTTAATATCTCTTAATAATGACTTAACATCTCTTAATAATGACTTAACATTTCATAATAATGAGAAACTTTCTCGTAATAATGGCTTATCGTCTCGTAATAATGACTTAAAATCTCGTAATAATGAGAAAGCTTATCGTAATAATGACTTAACATCTTGTAATAATGAGAAAGCTTATCGTAATAATAAGAAAGCTTCTCGTAATAATGACTTCATATCTCGTAGTAATGAGAAACTTTCTCGTAATAATGATTTAATCCACGCATGCGCAATGTACACAGGTAAGCGAGGCAATCACGCGCGTTTGCAAAAGCAGGATGTCTGAACTGTTTTGAAAATAATTATGCCTGTATAACAACAACTGAACCCTTTTGAAAGTAACCAAGTTAAATAAAAGCATATTAACGTTTTGAGAAAAGTTTGCGCCATTTAAAGATGTGGCTGTGTGAACACAAGCTCCAGACTGTGATTCACTTAGTTGTTCACATTTTAGTCGATGAATGGTCGATTAATAAGTTGGCCAATTCTCTTTGATTATATGCTTTCTATCATGTATAGTAAAACATCGAACACCAAACACTCAAGTGAAAAGGGAGACGAAATTGTGCTGTTTGAACCACGCAGCACAAGCTAATTATGTGCGTGATTTAGTTGCGCTTAATCCTGAAACCCACTGAACCTCACAGTGTTTTATATATAAAACAGTTTTATATAAAACAGTGTTTTATATATGTATAACCATTATAAACACTAGCTGCATTACATGGATAACAATAATCCACTCTTAATCTGATTAAGACCATACTTTGATTAAGAAACTACCATGTAAACAGGGTTAGGGTTAGGGTTAGGTAAACAGCAATTTTTTTTACCTTAATCTAATTAAAGTCATACTTGAAGTAAGCAATAATCAAATTAAGACAGCTGGAGTACTCCTCTTTTAGTCGCATTATGAACGTCATGTGAGAGTTTTGTGTCGTGTGAGAGACAGCATTTTGCAACAAGACACGATTACACACGGCGTTTTACAGCGAACAAGAGAGTTCGGCTGGGTCCCAAACCGCATACTTTCCTACTATAGGCCTGTAGTGGGGGAAAATACATGTCTCTCGGCTACTATATAGATGGTAAGTATGCGGTTGGGACTCACCTAAGGCTTCAAGCAGTTGTTTATTAGCACGTATAGCATGAAAAATAATTAACTGCATTTAATGCGTTCATAAAAAAATTAAATTAAAACACCCAAAATTTATACGGTACCATAACAAAGACGAACTGTATGTTAATGAATTTCTGGAGGGACGTCGGACGGCGTGGCACGGTGATGTAATGACGTGTGATGTTAGTCTAATTATGTTCTAAAACATGTAAAACGGGTACATGACAGGAGTATTCTAAAAGTATTCTGTCCATGTAAACATAGTCACTGTTTCGCTGATTGTAAACACGGCGTACTGCTTTTCACCTACAGTGCAGTACGGTAGTATGCAATTTCGGACGCTGCCCCGTAGCACTTGAACCTCAAAAATGACGTCACTGCAAACAGATATTCCCAATTCCCAGTCTAATGCAGCAATACTATTGACCTGACCACGACAGTGAAGTAAACTACCGCGTGCATGTGTTTATATCATGAGCATTTAGCATTCTGGGATACAATGACATGGGTAGATAGAGGCACAGGTTATTATAACAGCAATGTTATTAAACAGAAACATTAAAGCGGCGCATCTTTAAATGACGCAAATGTTTCCTCAAAACAGTAATATGCTTAAATTAAACTTTCAGAATTGTTCAGTTCTTGTTATACAGTCATAGTTAATTTCAAAACAGTTCAGCCATCCTGCTTTTGCAAACACACATGCTCGCCTCGCTTACCTGTGCACATTGTGCATGTGTGGATTAAATCATTATTACAAGAAAGTTTCTCATTATTACAAGATGTTAAGTCATTATTACAAGAAAGTATCTCATTATTACGAGATGTTAAGTCATTATTATGAGAACGTTCTCAATATTACGAGATGTTAAATCATTATTACGGGATGTTAAGTCATTATTACAAGATGATAAGTCATTATTACGGGATGTTAAGTCATAATTACGAGATGTTAAATCATTATTACGGGATGTTAAGTCATTATTACGAGATGTTAAATCATGTATTGTGAGAAAGTTTCTTATTATTATAAGATGTTGTCATTATTATCAGATCTTGTCATTGTTATGAGAAAGTTTCTCATTTTTATGACATACAGAATCATATTTTTTTTTAACTCAGCTGTGGTGGAATGTCATGGTTTCCCCCTGGTGGCCAGGTGCGGCACTGTACCTTGGCCGGTTATGGCGCCATCTGGTGGCTGTACTCTGACAATGACTGTTCAAATTCTCAATGACTGTTTCAAATTCTCAAACCATTCCTTCTGGCACTGACAACCACGCCACGGTTAAAAAAGTCACTGAGATGAACTTTTTCTGATGAACCCCCTCCATTCTGATGTTCAATGTGAACATTAACTGAAGCTCTTGAGCTGTATCTGCATGATATTACACATTGGAGCACTGCCACATGATTGGCTGATTGGGTAATTGCATGAATGAGGTGTACAGTTATTCCTAATAAAGTGGCAGTTAGTGTAGAAAGCCTACAGAAACAGATGATGTATTCAAATATATCTATTACTTATGCAATACCTGAGCTTTTGTTAAAACAATGTGCAGCTAAAAAATTAAGGGCCATAATTTTGTCAGTAAGCTTAGTTCAATTCAGTTAAACCCAATACTTTATTCAACACATGTATGCAATTTATACATTATTGCTGATAATGAACACTCCTTTTTTCCTTTTATTAATAATCATTTTTATTGCTTTTGTGTAATCATAAATTATTTAAACATTTGAGTATAAAATGCAGCACATCACCTGGATTGCTCATATTTATATACAATTCCTTTAGAATCTGCAGATAAAGTACACAATTTACATAATGTTCCAGTCATTTTCATTCTTATGAAATGACATTTCATTGAAATGACTGTACTTAAGATCAATCCTAGACATTAAATCATGAAAAAAAACAAAAATGTGAACAGCAAAACAACAACAACAACAACAACAACAACAACAACAACAACAACAACAACAATTGGTTGGCACAAACAGAAAAAGCACTTTCTGATTCAGTTATTCATAGAAGGAATAAGCCCAAACTGCATGAAACGTTGACAACTGCTGGGTCAGAACCCTGTGAACCAAACTGACCATTATTTTATCTATGAGACATTATAAATTACATCATTTTTAATTTCCTTCATGTGTGATTTTTAAAGCTTTGCTAACAACAATTAAAAAAACAACAACATTATAAATGAGATTATAAATTAAGATGTTGATCACATAGCATTTAGCACATGCCATCTCTGTCTCATGAACTTTCTCTCACACACACACACACACACACACACACACACACACACACACACACACACACACACACACACTCTGATTGTAATGTTCATCCGTTTCTGTCCAGCATAGAGTTCAATAAAAGACTTTCTTTCTAATGATAATAATTCAAATGTTAAGGCTCAATACTTTAAATATTTGTACAGATGTTTTTTTTTTTTTTCAATAGCATCATTCTATAGTGCCTACGTTCTTATCTGACAAACCATTTCTGCTGGAGAAATCAATAGATAGATTTTTTTTTTTTTTTTTTTTGTAAAATTAGTATTGGCGCATTTTGTCCTCATATGCATCATAGTAGGGGTTCCTTGTGGCCTGGGGGCCGTTATTCGCTCCTGAGGCTCCATATCCTGTTTTAGAGGGTGTCTGGCTCTTCTGGCTTCTTGTGTCATACGTGTATGCATAATCCCACATCTGGAAGAGACCATTGAGTCATTTGCCTTTCACCAAGTTATTGTTAATAATAATAAGTTCAATCAATAAAATGCATTTCTAATACATCAAGCAAATCCTATTTTTGGCTGAATGAAATAACCTGCAGACTCTTCTTACCGATGTGTTCTCTGTGCGGTCCTTTGTCACCAGGGCATTTCTGCTTCCACTGTCGACCATCTCCAGATTAGTTGGTTGCCAGCCAGAATTAGGGTTAGCCCGTGGGATCCTGGGAATTCCTGCAGGCTTAATGAATTCCAGATTGCCATTTGGGGTATTTTTTTCTGTAGATTTAGTCTCTTTTGATGACCTTTTATGAAGGGCAAGCACACAAATAGGAATAACATATTATTTGTCTCATATAACTTTGTCTCTAAGATCATGGGCATAGCTATGGGGTGGCTTATAGCAATAGCGTAGTTATTATTATTATTATTATTAATATTATTATTATTATTATATTGCCAGTACAGTTATCATATGATGCTAAATTGAACAACTTTGGTAAATCTGCCTGTGATAAGCTAGTTTGAATAATAAAGGATTGCGCTCTACATCTCCCAACATTTGAAAATTCAATTTCATCATTGAAATTTGAAAGTTTATTTCATCATTGTCAAGAAATGATAATTGTCAATACGTTTAATGTTGTGCAATAACAAATATGTTTAGCTAGCTAACAGAAGCAAACTATTCCCTAATCACTAACAAATTAGTAACTATTGGTCAAACTTTTTTTTTGTTGTTTTTTTAATGTCAACAATATTTATTATTTGAGGGCATAACACTGTAATTGTTTCAATTCATTAGTTATTACTGTTAGCTAATTATATTGAATTTCTTACACTAATGTACTTCATGTGACATAGTTGAATAGTTTTGTTAGCTTTTACTTTTTTGTAGTTTTCTAGATGACCAACAAATGTTGCCCTTTATGCATGGTGATCCAATTCAGGCCATACACATGCAGCCACATTATATAATATTAAATGGATGTTCATTAGTAGTTTGTCCCACTTTAGTTAAATCAGAACCTGACCACCCAACTGTAAAATGCCTGGCTATGCCCCTGTCTAGTATGAAGTTAATAAAAAAAAACATAATATAAAATTGTATATTACATAGAGTAGCTTGGCTTTTCTATACTTAAACTATGGACTCTTACCTCGAGTACAAGACTATAGCACCTATGAGAGTGCCGAGAAGAAGTGTGCCCAAAACACAGGCGACCACAACTAGAATTAAAAGGTATGCTGAAAAGGCAGAGGTTTAAGATTCACATTCGGACTGTCACTCATATTAATAATGCATATTCATTTTTTATAAAATATATACTATATTTTATACATACTGTGCTAATAATTTATCACTTTTTATGTTAACTTACATTCTTTACAGTTGAAACCAGAGTATCCAAAAGGACATCTAATTAAAAAAAATATATAAAAAATGACAACAATGTTATATAAATTACCTTAATAATACAAATACTTTTTAAATTTCAAACTATGAAGACAAACTGCACTGAAAAAAAGTGACACTCATCAGAAATCTTACATTTGAGTTCAATTTGAATACTAAACGTTCCTATACGTATGAACGGCAAAACTTACTGTTCACAATTTTTAGAATCCACTGCTTTCTCACCACTGGGACAGGCTGTGTTGAAAATGACATGTGATCAAGAATTATGGAAATGTAATGTCCTGAATTACTTTAAGTCTTTAAAATTAGGTTTAGGAAACATGAAGTATAACTTACGAATGCAAGCCTGTTGTGTTGCTGTCAACTTTATATATCCATCCAGGCACGTGCATTCAGCTAGACCATTGTTGGATTTACATGTTGTGCTTGTCTGTTCACAGAATCCAGTAGAGCATGTATCCTTCACTGAAGAGAGGGACAAGATATGTGAGACTTACAGCAAAGCCATACTCTCACAAACAAGAGAATATGTGAGATTACTGGTATTATTGGTGGTATACACAGAGAGACATACTTAGGACGGTTATGTTTGGCATGCTTTTTATATCCTCTTCTACTTCTACTGCAGTAACTGCTGACGAAGGACTGTAGAAATTCTCCACATCTGCTATTACACTGCCTTGTCTGTACATTGACACAGTAATGAAAAATTCATTCAAATACAACAATCAATTTTTTTTTTTTTTTAAATCATCAGTTCTTCATGTTCTGCAAATCCAGTTGAACTCATCATGTGTTTTGCCTTAAAGGAATATAACCACACAATTCATTAAATTTCAATATTTAAAAAAAGGAGAATAGAATTTAATCTCTTATTTGTAATTGCAGTTATTGTTTGCAAAGCATTATTTCACCTTAATCCCTCATAGTTACACATATATGCAGAAATATACTTACAATAGATTCTTCACTATGGATCCAAGATAATCTTTATTCACAATCAAAGTAGCCTCAATCTGTGTTTGAGTTTGGAGACATAAGAAAAAGCCATGTTAACGAGTTCATTTGATCTCTTTAATATTTTTGAAATATGTAATATCTTAGAACATTATGTTAGCCATCTTAAGAAGACGTATATTATGAGTAAAGATTTAAAAGGTATTGCATCAATCAACATATTGATTTTATTTATGAAAATAAATTCAGGCACCAACCTTTTTAAGGATGTCATTTGATGTCATTTTGAATATTTCAGAGTTCTTGTCTGCCATTGCTACGTTATATGTGATTTCTGTAAATCTTATATTACTTGGGAAAGTCTTTGCTGGAATGAAATTGCATGTAAAAGCATAAATATGATGCCTACTGCTCTATCGCTGCTATTACCTATACAATGGAAGCTAATGAATTAACATATTTCTGTATAATCGGTTTGTTTACTTGGGTTTTTTTTTTAACAAAAAAAAAAAAAAAAAATAACAAAAAACCACTGAATCAACTCTTTAAAATATTTGTCTGGCAAATATCATGCAGACATTCATGAAAGGACAAAGAAGAGAATTATAACAAACCTAGGTTACAGAATTTCAGTGCTTCATTGTAGAACAGTCCCGGTCGACACACACATGTGTAATTAGTCAGGAGTTCTTGACAGGTGCTGTCTAAAGGACAGGGATTTGGGATACAGGAACCTGCCAGGAATATCAATAATGAGGAAAACACTCTTCCAGATTGGAATGAGTTTAAAAGTGAGCAATAATGTTCCACAGTGTTACATGGAGTCCCAATTCTGCATTACCTGGTGGAGTTGTAGTGATAGTTTGCGTGCTTCCACCTTCAGAGTAGACAATATTGTTCAGCAACAACAAAAAAAGGAGAAAGAAAAATAGATATGAGAAAAGTCAAGTAAACAGTGCATTTGACATTCTATTTGTTGGTCAGGAGTTCTTGAAAGGTGATGTGTAAAGATCATGGATTTTTGCTATAGGAACCAGCCAGGTATATCAATAATTAGGAAAACACTCTTCCAGATTGATATGAGTTTAAAAGTGAGCAATAATGTTCCATAGTGTTGAAGACAGTTACATGGTGTCCCAATTCTGCCTTACCTGGTGTAGCTGTAGCGGTAGATCCTGTATTTTCATCTTCAAAGTTGACAATATAGTTCACCATAAAAGAGAGGGGAAAGAAAAATAGATATGAGGAAAGTAAAATAAAACTGCATTTGACATTCTATTTGTTGGTCAGGAGTTCTTGACAGGTGCTGTCTGGAGAAACAATGTTTTGAACCACAGGGACCACCCAGGTATATCAATAATGGGAAAACACACTTCCAGATTCACCTACTTCATTCTGTTTAATTAAATGCCAGCAATAATGTTCCATAGTGTTGAAGGCAGTTACATGGTACCCAATTCTGCCTTACCTGGTGAAGCTGTAGCGGTAGATCCTGTATTTTCATCTTCAAAGTTGACAATATAGTTCACCATAAAAGAGAGGGGAAAGAAAAATAGATATGAGAAAGAAAAATAAAACTGCATTTGACATTCTATTTCTTGGTCAGGAGTTCTTGACAGGTGATGTGTAAAGAACATGGGTTTGTGGTACAGGAACCAGCCAGGTATATCAATAATGGGACAACACACTTCCAGATTCACCTACTTCATACTGTTTAATTAAATTCCAGCAATAATGTTCCATAGTGTTGAAGGCAGTTACATGGTGTCCCAATTCTGCCTTACCTGGTGAAGCTGTAATGGTAGATGCTGTGTTTTCAACTTCAAAGTTGACAATATAGTTCACCATAAAAGAGAGGGGAAAGAAAAATAGATATGAGGAAAGTAAAATAAAACTGCATTTGACATTCTATTTGTTGATCAGGAGTTCTTGACAGGTGATGTGTAAAGAACATGGGTTCGTGGTACAGGAACCAGCCAGGTACTGTATATCAATAATGGGAAAACACACTTCCGGATTCACCTACTTCATACTGTTTAATTAAATACCAGCAATAATGTTCCATAGTGTTGAAGGCAGTTACATGGTGTCCCAATTCTGCCTTACCTGGTGCAGGGTCAGTGACATTAGATGCGATTCCACCTTCAAAGTTGACAGTGAAGTTGAGCAAAAAAAGATTAGAAAGAAAAACAGATATGAGGAAAGTCAAATAAACAGTGCACGGGACATTTTATTTGGAAAACAAAACAAAACAAAACTGTGGATAGGGACTCTGTGCTCATGATAGTCTCCCCCTTTCAGTGAAAAATATACATAAAAAGATGATTGGTCAATTAATTACCTAATTAGTGTGGATTAAACAATAATAAAGATATTTAAAACATTTTGTCAGTTGCACTATTCAATGGCTTTGTTCTTTACACCTTTACTGTTTATTGTTTAAAGTATCTTATTTCAGGCATGTTTATCAGTCCAAACTGTATGTGTTGTAAGTTGTAAGAGTATCATAGCATGTCTACAGAATAACATTCTGTTCACTTTCTCTATTGGTGCATTATTTTGTGTCTTTTGAGGTTTCTGAATAATAACTTCACATTATACACTCACCGTTCACTTTAAAAGGAACACCTGTACACTTTCTTGTTTATGCAATTACCCATTCATTCAATCTTTTGGCAGCAGCACAGTGCATAAAGTCGTGCAGATACAGGTCAAGCGCTTCAGTTAATGTACACTTCAAACTTCACAATGGGGAACAAGTGTGAACTTTGTAACTTTAACTTTGGCATGGTTGTTGGTGCCAGATGGGCTGGTTTAGGCATTTCAGAAACTAGTGATCTCCTGGGATTTTCACACACAACAGAACGGTGTGAAAAACAAAATACATTGAATGAGCAACAGTTCTGTTAATGGAAACACCTTGTTGATAAGAGACATCGGAGGAACATTGCCAGATTGCTTTGAGGAAGGATATTGTAACTCATATAATCACGCTGTACAACTGTGTGTGAGCATCTCAGCGTGCACAAAGCATCCAAATTTGAAGTGAATTGGTTTGATGAGCAGAAGATCATCAGGTTCCATTCCTGTCAGCCAAGAACAAGAATCTGAGGCTACCATGGGTACAGACTCACCCAAACTGGAAAAATCACCTGGTGATTGTTCCAGTCTTCAACCAGCATGCTTTACCTACACTGTTTTCAGGTGAAATGGTGTGTTTGCTTTCAAACTAACACTTTTAAGTAAGTAAAAATATGCACTTTGCACATAAAAACATGATATTACCTAATTAATTGATCTTTATTTCTTAAGTGCCTCACTATTATCAGGTAAACATTTCATATTTACTTTTTTATATAACCTATCTCATTATATATTTTCCAGGCTGGATGCTTTCATTTTTAGTTGAGTATAATTTTGGCACATTATCTTTACTTTCACTTAAGTATAATCTCTCAGTACTTTTTCCTTATTAAAAATGGATACCTACTTTAAGTGGGAGATTATTTGCTTGCATTACATTGATTGGACTTTTAGGTGAGTGCCAAAATGCATACACCAACTGTTTTATTTTCCTTTTTTGTAGATGTTCACAATTCTGTTACTCTTGCTGAGAATCTGAATCCTAGCAGGAACAATATCACTACTGCAGGGATGTATACTGTATTTGTCAGTGCACATTCATACTGCCTCGCAGATTTAACAATTATTGAAATAGATTTGATAAAATGCAATGAAATAATGTTATTTTATTAATTAGAATGTAGAGTAAGACTACTTTAAATAATTTCAGCTATAGTTATAGGCAATCAGCTATCATTAAAGGCAAAGGAAGAACAATCACCAGTCAAAAAAACTTGTTTAGGAAAAATGGTAACGATTCATTGGGCAGTTGGGAGTTGTCTCTCATTTCACAAACATTGATATCAAGAATTATATATGAAATAAATTATTTGTGACGATCCTCTCTTTGGGTCCTGTTTAATCCATACTTTATGACTACTTTATGACCATTTTATGCTCTTTATGTTCGATTATCACGTCTATATTATGTTTTACTGTTTATCACTATGCAGACGTGGCACAGTGTAAAACAGACCAGGAAATGCACTTTAACCCAAGCAAAGACATTCTCAGCTATTTGAAGCCTGTTAATGAACTGAATCAGGTACGGACTGACACTAAAGTGGTTGCCAAAATCTAGAATTATAAACATAAATGAAATTTAAAAAGTGCTTGTCCTTTAAAGGAGAGGGCAACAAGATAAAAAAAAAATACTATAGTTGTTACAGTATTTAATAACAACCATGACATATTTTTCTGTGCATCACCCAGATGAGTAATACTACCTGAACAGTCACCAAAAATGAGTCTAAAAATGTCTAAACAAGATTTACACCAATCCGAGTAAACCCAAGAGAGGGATTAACTGTCCAATGGACTATACAAGTATAATATATGTACTGAATAATTTTTATTCCAGACACGACAGTTTCGGCATTCTACCCTTCCAGGCTTTCTTGCACTGTTTAAGGTTGGGACCATGAATTATGTCATTTATGGATTCTCTGGCATGATGCAGCCATTTCTGCTATTGACATAACCAAAGATCAAAGATCAGTTTTCTTTAATCATATCCAATTGTGTTTCATTGCAAAATTAAAATGACATAATGGAGATTCGATGGCCTTTTAGAGGAGAGGACAGAGCTCCAGAAGCAGAAAGCAGAAATTATATTAAATAATAGCATGGCTAAATAATAAATATTTTTCAGAATAAAAGTCTAGCTATTAGACTTCCTCAAAAGGAACATGGTTCAGCTATTGTTTTACTTAAACTAAGGCAAGAAAAAAATTCCCACTATTCACATGCACAACATAGTGTGAAACACTCATTAAAATGAACAGAAATCACACTGTAAAAGCCTGGAGGAAAATTATTTCAACATGTTTATGTGGTATGAAACTTTCATTATCAGGTTTTAAGTAAAGTTTGGTTTCGAGTAGAACACATTTTAATAGAATTACTAACATTTCCTACTGCTGTCTGCATCTATCAATTTTAACATGTTTAAAATGTTTTACATTTTAACTCCATTAAAGCCACACCGGCTATAAAACTGCTTTTAAGAAAGCATCACTCACCCACAAGCAGAACCAGTAAGCATAAGAGTTGTATAATTACAGCCATAATGCAAGTCCTCTGTTGAATACAAGGATAGAAGATCAATGCTCAGCAGAGAGCTTCTTTAAACACTTTTCTGTGTGTACTGATTCCTTCTGGATGCTCCTACAGTTTAAGTGTAGAGAAAAGATGGGTGTGGTCAGACTGTCAAGCCGCCACCCCCCCCCCCCCCCCCCCCCCCCCCACACACACACACACAACTACAACCACACTACCATGAAGGTTAGTTAGACAGTTAAACCTGACACCTGTGCTGTTGTACATTATAATGAAAAACATGGACTGGATCTCTTAAGACAAAAGCAGATACTATATGCCCTGCCCATTGAAAAAAACAGAGAGCTTGCTCCTAGGTCAACATATTTACAGAAATAACTATAGTCATCTGTGCCTGACCTCATTAATGCTATTGTGGTTGAAGGAACAAATCCTCACAGCCACCTTCCAAAATATAGTAGAAAGCCTTCCAAGAAGAATGGAGATTATAATAAAAGCAAAGGGGGAGCTAAATTTGGAATCGGATGTTCAGTATGGGTGTGATGGGAAGGTGTCCACAAACTTTTGGCCATATGCCTATAGTATATTTCTGCAAATATTGGTGCAAAGTTATTTTATATTTGATTAACTTGATAAAAAAAAAAAAAGACAGTAAATATGACACATGCAAACATGTTTAAGCTCTAGCCACAAATTTTCATTGAAAGTCTAAGTCAATGAAAGTTTAAGTCAGGGGACTGTGTGGGCAATTCTGAAAGCTTTAGTTTGCTGTTCTTAAAGGAGTTCATGGTGGATTTGAGGTATGTTTTAGATCATTGGCCTATTTTAGAAGTCAACCTCATCTTTTCAACTTAACTTTATCTTTTAACTTCAGCTTCTTGACCAACTGTGTCTTTCATCCATCCATCCATCCATCCTCAACTGCTTATCCATAATCGGGTCGCGGGGGTAGCAGCTCCAGCAAGGAACCCCAAACTTCCTTTTCCTGATCAACATTAACCAGCTCTGACTGGGGGATCCCGAGGCGTTCCCAGGTCAGTGTGGAAATATAGTCTTTCCACCTACTCCTGGATCTTCCCCGAGGTCTCCTCCCAGTTGGATGAGCCTGGAATACCTCCCTATGGAGGCGCCCAGGGGGCATCCTTACCAGGTGCCCAAACCACCTCAACTGACTCCTTTCAACGCAAAGGAGCAGTGGCTCTACTCTGATTTCCTCTCGGATAGCCGAGCTTCTCACCCTATCCCTAAGGGAGAGGCCAGCCACCCTGCTGAGAAAACCCATTTCGGCCGCTTGTACCCGCGATCTATTCCTTTCGGTCATTACCCAACCTTCATGACCATAGGTGAGGGTAGGAACGAAAATTGCCTGGTAGATCGAGAGTTTTGCCTTCTGGCTCAACTCTCTTTTTGTCACAACGGTACGGTAAAGCGATTGCAATACCGCACCCGCTGCTCCGATTCTCCGGCAAATTTCCCGCTCCCATGTCCCCTCACTCGTGAACAAGACCCCGAGGTACTTGAACTCCTTCACTTGGGTTATGTTCTCATTCCCTACCCGGAGAAGGCACTCCATCGGTTTCCTACTGAGAACCATGGCCTCAGATTTAGAGGTGCTAATCCTCATCCCAGCCACTTCACACTCGGTTGCGAACCGATCCAATGAGTGCTGAAGGTCAGCGATGAGATCCTCAGGTCACAAAACCGCAAACCCTCCCCACCATGACTACGCCTCGATATCCTGTCCATGAAAATCACAAACAGGATTGGTGACAAAGCGCAGCCCTGGCAAAGACCAACCCCCATCTGGAACAAGTCCGACCTTTTGCCGAGCATCCAGACACAGCTCTCGCTTTGGGCATACAGTGATTGGATAGCCCTAAGAAGGGAACCCTTCACCCCATACTCCCTCAGCACCTCCCACAGTAGACCCCTGGGGACCCAGTCATAAGCCTTCTCCAGATCCACAAAACACATGTAGACTGGATGAGCATACTCCCAGGACCCTTCCAAG
>JAFFST010054290.1:89667-128351 GCA_022414735.1 Noturus placidus
TATATATATATATATATATATATATATATATATGTTTCGCATTTTTAGTGTAGGTAGATCTCCTTGACTGATCATGTTAGAAGTAGCTCGCAAGTCAAAAAAGTGTGTGCACCTCTGATCTATGCTGTGAAATAAACTCAGGAAAATGTGACTTTGACCCACATGAGAAGCAATTAAATCTGCCCCAACTGAATCTGTGATTCAGGCTATTTTAAATAGATCACTAAATACAATACATGATTTTAGTATTATATTAAGGTTCCATCTGAGTGAAAAGCTGTTTTGAGATATGGGATATCAGATTTTTGACTAAAATCCTGAAATTTATATTTATAGCTGAATAATTCAATTCAATTCAATTTTATTTGTATAGCGCTTTTAAAAATGGTCATTGTCTCAAAGCAGCTTTAAAGGAACATATAAACAGAGGATACAGATTTTAAATGTATGAATTTATCCCTAATGAGCGACGGTAAAACTCCCTAAGATGATATCAGGAAGAAAATAGATAGATAGATAGATAGATAGATAGATAGATAGATAGATAGATAGATAGATAGATAGATAGATAATATTATAATTAAGATTGATACTTTATGGGTACTTCAATTTACCATTATGGAAATTCTGAGACATATAGACATTGGATTTTTGAGCAGTGGCTTTTAGAACCTTAATATTCTGTAAGTGCAATTACTGTTTGGTTTTATACGGATAATAGTTATACGGTTAATAGTTTTGAACCTATTAAGACCACATTATGATCATATACAGTGGTGTGAAAAAGTGTTTGCCCCCTTCCTCATTTCCTGTTCCTTTGCATGTTTGTCACACTTAAGTGTTTCGGAACATCAAACCAATTTAAACAATAGTCAAGGACAACACAAGTAAACACAAAATGCAATTTGTAAATGAAGGTGTTTATTATTAAAGGTGAAAAAAAATCCAAACCATCAGGAACAGGAAATGAGAAAGGGGGCAAGCACTTTTTCACACCACTGTATGCCTTTTAAAACGTTATTTATTTCTCAGTGTATATTACATAAAACGATCAGCCATAACATTAAAATCCCCTGCCTAATATTGTTTAGGTCCCCTTTATGCCACCAAAACAGTTCTGACCCTTTGAATCATTAACTCCACAAGACCTCTGAAGGTGTGCTGTGGTATCTGGCACCAAGACGTTAGCAGCAGATCCTTTAAGGCCTGTAAGATGTGAGGTAGGGCCTCCATGGATCAGACTTTTTTGTTCAGCACATCCCACAGATGCTCGATCAGATTAAGGTCTGGGAAATTTGGAGGCCACGTCAAGACATTGAAATCTTTCTCATGTTCCTCAAACCGTTCCTGAACATGATTTGCAGTGTGGCAGGGCACGTTATCCTGCCGAAAGTGACCACTGCCTTCCGGGAAATACTGTTGCCATGAAGGGATGTATTTGGTCTGCAACAAAGTTTAGGTAGGTGGAATGTGTCAGAGTAACAATCACATGAATGCCAGGACCCACGGTTTGCTAGCAGAACATTGCCCAAGCATCACACTGCCTCCACCAGCTTGCTTTCTTCCCATAGTGCATCATGAGCCCATCTCTTTCCAAGGAAAGTGAGGCAAACACAGGCCATCTATATGATATAAAAGAAAATGTGATTCATCAGACCAGACCACCTTCTTCCATTGGTCCATGGTCTAGTTTTGATGCTCATGTGCCCATTGTATGTGCTTTCGGTGCTGGACAGGGGTCAGCATGGGCACTCAGCAAGCTGTGATGCACTGTGTGTTCGGACACTTTTCTATCATAGCCAGCATTAACTCATTCAACAATTTGTACAGAATTAGCTCTTCTGTGGGATCGGACCAGATGGGCTAGCTTTCACTCCCCACGTGCATCGGTGAGCCTGTGCACCCACGACCCTATCACCAGTTCACGGTTGTCCTTCCATAAACCACTTTTGGTAGGAACTAACCACTGCATGCTAGGAAGACCCCACAAGACCTGCCATTTTGGAGATGCTCTGTCCCAGTAATCTCACAATCTGGCCCTTGTCAAAATCAGTCAGATTCTTACGCTTGCCCACTACTCCTGCTTCCAACACATCAACTTTTAGAGCTCTTGCTACCTGGCGGGGGTGTATGTTTACCCTGGGGAAAGGCTCAGCTATTGCACACTCCGGCTGAGCGGACCCCTGCGACTTCCCCGTTTGTGGGAAAGTTCGTCTGCGTATGGTAATGGGAGGCTGAAGATAAAACTGAACGGATTAAAAAAAAAAAAAAAAAAGACATCAACTTTTAGAACTGACTAATCACTTACTGCCTAATATATCCCGTCCTTTGATAGCTGCCACTGTAACGAGATAATCAGTGTTATTCAATTCAATTCAATTTTATTTGTATAGCGCTTTTTACAATAGACATTGTCTCAAAGCAGCTTTACAGAAATATACAAACACGGTATACAGATATTAAAGGTGTGAATTTACCCCAACTGAGAAAGCCACTGAGTGGCAACAGTGGCAAGGAAAAACTCCCTAAAATCCCTAAACTCCCTAAAAGAAACCTTGAGAGGAACCAGACTCAGAAGGAAACCCATCCTCATCTGGGTAAAAACAGATATTCTGAAAGAGTTCATTATAAAATTTATATGTCTCAGAAGAAGCCATAGTCCCAGCAGTCTGGTATTGGAGAAGATGAAAGCTCCCTCCAGAGGCAGGAAGCCTGAGACAGCTCACGCAGGTCCAGGAGAGCAGAATGGGCCAGGATCTTCCAGTGTCTCGATAAGTTCATGTTAGCTCGAGAGAGGGAAAGAAAGATTGTTAGGACTGGGAAAAAGTCTAGTCTAGTCAGGGCAGGCTAGGCTGAACAAATAAGTTTTAAGCCTAGACTTAAACACTAAGACTGTGTCTGAGTCCCGAACACTAATTGGAAGACTGTTCTGTAATTGTGGAGCTCTATGAGTGAAAGCTCTACCCACTGCTGTAGCCTTCATTATTTGGGGTACTGCCAGATAGCCTGCATCTTCTGATCTATGTGGGCAAGGTGGATCATAGAAGACCAAAAAAAAATCGCATAAATACTGTAGCGCGAGACCGTTTAGTGCTTTATAAGTTAATAATAGTATTTTAAAATCAATGCGAGATTTAACTGGGAGCCAATGCAGTGTTGATAAGATCGGGGTGATGTGTTCGTATCTTCTGGTTCGAGTTAGGACCCTAGCAGCTGCATTCTGGACTAACTGGAGTTTATTTATGTTTCTATTGGAACATCCAGGCAGTATGGCATTACAATAATCTAATCTAGAGGTGACGAAAGCATGAACTAATATGTAGTGACAGTATATTTCTTATTTTAGAAAGATTTCTAAGATGAAAGAAGGCTACCCTAGTAATATTATCTACAATATTCACGTCACCGGGTTTAATGTTATGGCTGATCGGTGCAAAATACAAGACATTTCAAGTCATAAAAGTAAAGGTGTTGCTAAACTGAAAAAATTCAGTTATAAAACATTTAAGAATATTCTCACAACAGCACATAACACAGCACAAGCATATAACTCTGCAACACAAACAAATCTGAATCCGTCAGCTGACTATCAGTTGCTGGTCACACTGGAATATGCATGTTATTAAGCACATAATGTCTGCAATATTTAATAATGTTATCTAATGTTAGTCACAATATTCTCTTTCTGCTGGATGTTGGGTTCATCCTGGATGACGATTGGCTGGAAGGTAAGAAAATAATATAAAAATACCAAAAACTCTCAAACAAAAGAACACCGAAAGAGAATAAAGTATCTCCAGGTGATGATGCTTATATTTGACCAAAATGTCAAACAGAACCTTAATAATACTGAGGTCATGAAATGCAGTTTATTTACTCTACTATTCCACGCAGAAATTTACTGGATGGAACACACACACACACACACACACACACACACGTATTCCACTTCTCTGTGCATTATCACTGCTTTTTTAAACTACAATCACTTCCTGGTTAATAGCTAAAGAAGTAACTTGGACCAGTTTTGCTTCGACTACTACCACATTTGTTAATAAATCATTAAAAAAATAAAATAAATAAAAGCAGCCAATGCTTTACATAAGCTTTGCTTTTGTTTCAACTACAAAATTCCTCCTTTAATTAAACTGTTGCTTATGCCGAGGGCTGTTACAAGCTAAAAATTTCACAATATGACAAAAAAAAGTTACTTTTCCACAGTAATAGTCAACTATTTAAAATTGCACACACAAGTGGTAACAAAGAAAGAAAAAAAAAAAAAACATTGCACACATCCGTATGTGTAACAAAAAAAACACAGAAAAAAAAATCTAAATTATTTTTCTTTCTCAGCAATATATGCAGTATTTCAGACCAGCTTTTTCCTTAAAATGTCCCAACATGGTCAGTATTCAGTATTCAGGGGCTGCAAGGAAAACTGGCACACTGAGCCCCAAAAAAAAAAAAAAAAAAAGAATACATTTAACAACACAGAACCTTTTGGAGCTGCTTAGACAAAAATTGACAGCCACTTCTTTCAGTCATGGTCAGTAAAGCCATGTTCTTCTGTGCATTTGAAAGCTGTTGTGTTGTGTATGATGAAGATATGAACATGCTAGGAGTGACAGGAGAGGAAAAAATGTAATGTATTACACAGCCAAAGGCTTTGAAGGGTAGTCGCGTCCACTGCTCAGAGAAACTGAGGTTGCTGTGGTGTGATTAAGGGGAAGAGCAAACAGTTCGATCATACACCATTACCTCTAGGATTTCTTGACTTCGCGATCGCAGAAATGAACGCAAAATCATGCAAACGTCAATATTCAGAGCTTACAATTTTTCAAAATTACCACAGGTTTGGACAAAGATGCGTCATGTGACATCACCAAATGCATTTGGAAAAGTCAATTCACATGTGTACAGCTAAAAGGTCTCATATACCAACAAACATCAGGGCAAATGACTGTGCAAAACAATTTAATCATTTTGTAAATGTGGTTCATCAGACCAGACCAGACCAGCTTCTTCCATTGCTCCATGATCCAGTTCTGATGCTCACGTGCCCATTGTATGTGCCGCAACAATCAAACAATAAAAAAAACTGTACAGACTGCTACACTGTGACTAAACCTTAACAACCATGATATATATATATATAAAAAGTTCTCTTTCAGCCAATGAAGTAAACCTCAGGAATGAAGGGAGATTAACGCTCACATTTAACACACACAGTTACACTGACAAGCTTTCATAACAAAAGTTTTATTGGCTTATCTAATCTTATATAAAGTCATCTGACATGTTCAGCCCTGTAGAGTCACAAAAAACAAAAGCTTGAAGATGACGACACATCTGCTACAAAAAAATATTTTGGTGCGATCATGATCAGAAAAAAAGCCATACAAAAAAAAAAAAAAAAAAAAAAAACTTCATATTATGCATCAGACAACAAAATCAAACGGGAAAGAAAACATTTTTTTTTAGTGTTTTGTACATTATTGTAAACAAAATCTTTCTAGAGATCATATCAAAACACATTATGGCAAGTAACAAAAGCAGGGGGGGGGGGGACATTGAACAAATTCAGAAAATCCTAAGGGGAAGAGATCTACAAGGAAACACTTGCTGCCAAAATTTTTTAACAGACCCCAAAAAAAAAAAACGTATTCCAACAGACCAACATGAATGATAATCGTAAACACAGGTGGCGTTATATGGTTCTACAATATGGCTGATGTATACTACAATATTACCACTATATAGGCTACATGAAACACGTCCCTGGTTTTGTCGTGTATACAGTGATATGAGGTATATTAAGGTCAATTGTGTTCTTTTTGCCACTATTCTTTTTTTTACATTTTTTTTTCTCTTTTAAAGAATGGGACAGGTTTGGAGTGCAGCATTTAGGTTTTGAGCCCCGACACTAGTGCAGAATCAGCAGTTCTCTGTGAAGGGACTTGAGGCCAATAGCTGGGTCCCGTTCATGCTGGGTAGGAGCAGGAGACATGGAAGGAAGACACAGGAGTCTTCCTGCTCCATTCACGGGCACAGCAAAGATTGTATTTATGTGTGTGTGTGTGTGTGTGTGGAGGGGGGAAATGGTAATCAGATTCACAAGTCTCCTCAGGCTGAGTGATTCCTGATTTCATGGCTAAAAACAAACGAACAAACAAACAATTAAACAGGTTCAGGTCCAAAAATTCAGATTTGCATGAGTTTAAAAGTCCACAACTTGGATGGTTCTCCAAGCAAAGACCTTGAAAGGGAAGTTTGCATTTTTGTCCATTAGGCATCAATTTTGTAATTTGAGAGGTAGAATTCCAAATGCAGCTTTTCACGCAAAGAAAAAAAAATCAACTTAATACTTAAATACACTTTGAATACAAAGAGGCCCTGTACTTACACCCAAGGCTCCACAGCACAAAAATTGGTATGGCATCCATGTCGATAGAATTACTAAAACAAATCATGCTAATACCCCTCCCATCCCGCTATATATTAAAAACAAAATGCCCATAGCAATAAACACCCATTTCCATAAAAAAAAAAAAAAAAAAAAAAAAAAAAAAAATTAAATCACAGCTTTCCTCTGAACAAAAGCATGTATGTATTTGTCATCCAACAGTTTTTGTCTTCAGTGGTAAAAGTGCTAATATGATTCCTTGAGAAATAAAAAGGATGAGAGCCGACACATTTAACAATGGGGTATGATTTAGGGTTGATTTATACTTCTGGAAAGCACCGAGGCAATGAGAAATAGTTCATGGTTAAACATAGCTCGAGGGTGAACCAACAGAAACGTTAAGTCTCATGACCATCGACACTGATTGGCTGAGCATGAAAGCGTGTACAGTACTGTCAGGGTTTTTTAACTCAAACCAGAACTCGTGCACAAGCAAAATGGCACAGATTGAGGAAGAGGCACAACATTAGAAGGTCCTTGTTTTAAAAAATTATGGACAATAAATTACAGGAGAGAGAGAGACACACACAGAGGGGGAGAGAGAGAGAGAGAGACAGAGGGAGGGAGAGAGAGACACACACACAGGGAGAGAGAGACACAAACAGAAGGAGAGAGACACACAGGGAGAGAGAGAGAGAGAGAGAGAGAGAGAGACACACACACACAGGGAGAGAGAGTCACACACACAGGGAGAGAGAGAGAGTCACACACACAGGGAGAGAGAGAGAGTCACACACACAGGGAGAGAGAGAGACACACACACAGGGAGAGAGAGAGACACACACAGGGAGAGACACACACAGAGGGAGAGAGAGAGAGAGAAACAGAGAGAGAGAGACACAGAGAGAGGGCAAAAACCTGGGGCAGAGTTTTTATTGAATGAATAACCCAAAGGCAATGCATGATCGATGTCAGCAGAATACTGCCATTCATGATCAAGTACAATGTAAAAACTAAACTCTTCTTAACCGCACTTTCTACTTCTATCCATCTACAGTGAAGCGCGAGACTTGAGACTTGATTTGAGTTCAGAACGTTCTTGGTTTGTGACATTGCCATCTTCTGTAGTAGCGAATGTTTTGACCCGTTCGCAGACGCAGAAGTATAAATCAGCCTGTGTACGACAAACCTTGAGGCCACATTTCAGTAGCTGTAAAGATGCTACTTAAAATAGACATTACATGCATGCAAACAGATTTCCATTCGCATGGGACTGAGCGTGTGCATTTAGGTTCGCAACCGTGTCTTACGTTTGTCCTTTAGTGATTAAAGTATGCAAAGTATTTTCACATTGACAAAGTACCATAATATCTGCATATGTACAAGTAGTGGAAAGATTCACCAGTGTGATCGGCTGAACAGGTAGACTGAGTGTGGGTTTGATTTTTTTTTCCTCAAGGAATTTCAGAAAACAAGATTCACTGTAGTTCTAAACTATACTTGTTAAAAACAAAATCAGTGCTAGTTGCACCTAATTATTAAAAAAAAAAAATGTTTTTCCTGAGTAATACTTTCAATTATTGTAACAGACAATAGGCCAACATTTTCTGCCACTGAATACTGGGCCACACCCTGACAATAGTTATTACTATAGATCATCTTCATCTATTTTACAATACTATCCTGATTGCTAAAAACACAGGGTTCATGAAAAGTCAAGCCTACCTACTCTCTAAATCACAGAAATGACTACACTAATAAAAATGAGGAACTAAAATACATATTAAAAAAAGAATATCAAAAAATTGCATTTGAGGTCAGGTAGACCTTCCCTGGTAGAGTATTAACAATTAATGGCAGTGTAATAATTCATATTTTATCTTGGGTTATTTTTTTTGTTTTCTTTTTTTAAACGAGGGAATTGGGCTCGAGGGCATTGGGGAAAGTCCTTGTCCCAAACTGCAGGGTTAGGCTGGCTACCAAAACCTTTACCTGTAGCTTTGGCTCGTGGGGGTTTTGGTTCCTGAGCTAGCTGGCTCATTTACTTCAGCTAACAGACTGGTATACCCTGAGAATTCCGACACAGGAGTTCGCGATATTCGGGGGTCAACCTCGACAACGACGATCTGGGGATCAGCGCTGTACGCCAGCGGGGTCCGGCGCTCGGATTTGAACTGGGAGCCGAATGCCTGAGCGAAGTTCTCAATCTGAAACGTGGGCCGCATGTCCACCTCCTTGGATGGTTCCAGGGCCGTCAGATCAGGAGGGGAAGACAGAGAGTATACAGAGCTGGTGCCACGGCCGGCGCTGTTTGCACTGGTGGCATTTCCATTCTTCACCTGCTGCTCCTTCTGTCTGTTGCCGTTAGCAAGCTCCTGGTTGTCTAACTGCTCAGTGAGCTCTTGAGATGGCGTGAGCTGCTGGTGGGCTGAGGGCTCGAGGGCACTCAGGTGAAAGGCCTGCTGGGAGGAAGGCGAGGCGTGGGAGGGAGAGTGGGAGCCCACCAGCATGCTGAAGTGGGACTTTGGGAGCAAAGAAGCAGATGAGGGACCATGGGGGGAGGAGACAGAATGGCCGAAGGTACACTCCAGAGGAGATGCAGCATACATGTGCTTCTCCGGGAAGAATGTAAAGACGCCACTACCACCGTGGCTCGTCCTCTCCAGTGTCTGCAGCAGGAACTTGGAATACTCGTTCATGACGCCACTCTTGTCAGCCGAGCCATTCGAGGAGCTTTCATCTGCTCCTAGCTCAGGTGTCCCTGACGCTGCATGCAGCTCAACGTGGTGTGGATCCGAGAGGTCAAAAGTCACATCGCTTTTATGGGAGTAGTGATCCAGCAGACTCTGCAGTACCTCGTCTGGGATGCCTGACTTGTCGTGCTTGTTATCAACACTGACCAGAGGTGATGTGTCCAGTAACGCAAGTGTGGGTTCACCAATGCCACCCTGGATAACCGTCTGCTGAGGAGGAAGGTGGACTGAGCTGTAGTCACCGCCGCCGCCGCTGCTGTTCACTGCATGCAAGTATCTCCTTTTCTTCAGAAACTGCATGGCATCATCGTAGTTGCTGCTTGTGCCACCTTGCTTTGACTCTGAGGAACTCTGCAGGAGACCTAGACCGTCCATACCTCCGGGTCCAGGCAGATCCATTGGACTGGATTTAGGAGCTAACAATTTCTGTTCGTGGAGAGCTGAGCTTGAGCCTGCCTCGCCCATTGAGTGTAGGCTCTTGTCCCCACCCTTGCGTCCACCTTTCTTAAAGGCAAGCTTTGGATTGCGAACGTGCTGGTTTGCCATGCTGGTGTCTGCCATGTTGCCCACCCCTGAAGAGGATGCCCCAGAGCCAGCGGCCATATCTATGGCGTAGTCTTGCATGCCGACCATATGGCCTTCCCCTGAACCTACTGTCTTTTTCCTCCGCCGCTCTCCACCCTCCCCACTGTTCTTTGACTTGCCTCTCTTGCGTGGTGGCGCACTGGCACTTCCCTGAGTGTGTAGGTAGCTGCCTTGTCCCAGGTCTTCATCTCCAAGGTCTAGCATCCCTGGGTCCAGACCCTTCTTTATGGCTTCTCCACAGGTTCTCTTGTGCTTCAGTAAACGATCAGTACGAGAGAAATACTGCAAAGGGGTAAGGAAAGTGGAATGAGTATAAGATTGCTCCATGAATTAAATGGCAACTTAAACATGTAGAGACAATTGTTCTCGCATAAAATAATCATTAAAAGCATTAACATATGCACTACAAGTAAGCTCATTGTTACCTGTTGGCAAGTATCACATTTATATGGCTTTTCTCCACTGTGTGTCCTCTTGTGTCGCTCCATATGGTATTTCTGAATGAACCGCATGTTACACTGGTCACAGCTGAATGGCTTTTCCCCTGTTAAAAAACAAATACAGTTGCATGCATACCTCATTAGCAGACTTGTACCTTTTGGTCATTTCGACAGTTTGAAAATTTGACAGGAAAAAACTTAACGGATCAACACTTGAATTCCTAGGATAAAACGTGACTAATCTCACAACAACTTCATACCCCATATCGAGTCGGCATGCTCAGGTTACCATCAAACATCATCTAACTATGGTAAAATACATAATTTCTTCATTTTTGCTTGGCGTGTATATACTTGGGAGGCAATGGTTCTTGTGTTTTATTCAGTTTTGCCAGTAACTCTGTAAGTAATGGCATTTTCAAAGTCTAATCTAGCTAGCAGCACTAGTTTGATCCAGAACAAGGGACTCCAGCACTCCTCCATATAAAAACAGTACCATCTGTTTAAACTGTAAAGACCAACTTACAACCTTACTATTTTGTAAAGCTTCTTCTTTTTAAAAAACAAAACAAACACACACAAGAGGTAACAAATTTGCTTCCATTTCAAACAGACTCTGTAGATGCTCTGCTGGATTTAGGTACTCATTTTCTTCTGTGTGTGAACTCCGGAGATCCCACACGTCCACTTTCTAAACACTGAACAATGTCATGGCTGCAGTCTGGAGTGGCTTAGCACCGCAATGACACTTGAATAAACAGAATAATTTGCAAATACTTTTCATTTGCTTTAAAAAAAAAGAAAGAAAAAAAGAAGAAGCACTGCTAGTGCATACACAGCGTGTAGAATATCAAGGGGCTTGTAACACAGTCCCTGTACAAAGTGTGACATGAATCCCACTTTATATGGAATGATTTACAATTTTCTACTTTTAAAAGATATAAACTGCATCCTATGACGCTGTAAGAATAAACTTTCCTAAATATAAACCTTTTGTCAGCATAAAGAATCTAAAAATCTTTCAAAAATTTTTTTAAATAAATCAGAGGGGGAAAACTGCCAGTATGGGACTCACCACTATGGATCTTTTCGTGCCGCTGCAGCAGGTACTTCTGGATGAAGCTCATGTTACACTGACTGCACCTAAAAGGCCTCTCACCTGTTCAATCAGAAACATGGGTTGAAACCTCAACGTTAATAGATTGCCCAATTAAACATTCCAGCTAAGCCGCGTCTTTGAGAGTTGCACCTGCACTGGGCTGTCAGTGAAAGACTCTCACCTGTGTGGATGAGCACATGTCTGCGCAGGTGGTAGGAGCTGCGGAAGGCGGCGTTGCAGTGTTCACATATATGTGGTTTGGAGCTGGGAGAAAGGGGTCCTCCCTCCCCATCCAGCATCATTGACTGAGCAAAAGAGACAAGAGGAAACTAGTCCATTAGTGTCAATAATCATATTTTCTATCCATATTTCTTCGAGGCTAAATATACCCAAACGCTTCTGTAAACGGGAGAGTGAAAAAAAAGTTAAAGAATGAACACCTTTGTGGAATCCCCTCGCTTTCTTCTGCCTCTGCCCTCTGTTCCCTCCCCATTTGCCCGCCGTCCTTTTCTGTGTGTGGAATCTTTTGGGTCTTTCCCTAATCTTGCAGGAAGCTGCTGTTAAAACAAAAATAATACAACTTAGGTTGATGGAGCATGAAGAGACAAGTCGAATGCAAACACAATAGGAACTTGCACAAGACTTCGAGAAAGCTAGGTATGTCCAGAGCTAAATTAACCATGCAGAAGAACTGAACACACACACACACACACACACACACAATCACATGCGCAAAATTACAATTCCCCATCCTGTACTTTCCTGAGCTTACACTGCTAATGTTGACATCATGCAGAAGCATGTTCTGGTGGCTTCCAAGTGAAATGTCCAGCATGTCTGAACTCTTTCCTCCTCCTGTTCCCGGGCCTGTTCCATACAGTGGGATGCGGTAGTCAAGCTCATTGAACTTCTCCTGCTTTATGCCCATGCTGTGCAGAAAACCGCCACCATGCTCCGGAGAATCCCTCTCCTTCTTCAGGACCATCTCTTGAGGCAAATCGGTCACGACCGGCTGCGAGGCGAGCCGTGTGAAGCTGGTGACTGGAGGTAAATGGCTGAACATGAGCATGCTGGGGGCAAAGTTGGGGTCCATGCTGCCGTTGCGCAGAAACTCGTTGCCTAGTTTGTCCTGGATAATACTCATGGCTGGTTCCTCGAGACGGCAACGGTCATTCAGCTCAAAAGATGAGATACACTGCAAAGATATAAACAAATCATGTAATTTGTCCAGGACAAACGCGCAAACTATTTTACATGCACAAAAGCATGATATTACTGTTGGAAACTGCTGCACAGCCTGGAAAAAGACTTCTACAGGCTAATCAGTAAAGCAAACAACACCATAACCAGCTCAGACACAATACTCCTTTCTATCCATTATCTGTACCGCTTTTCCTACACAGGGTTGCAAGGGGCCTGGAGCCTATCCCAGGAGACTTGGGGGACGGTGCAGGGGACACCCTGGACAGGGTGCCAAGCCATCTCAGGGCACAAATCACACACAGATTCACACTCTACAGACAATTTGGAAATGCCAATCAGCCACTCAGCCACAGTCTTTGGACTGTGGGAGGAAACCAGAGTACCCAGAGGAAACCCCGTAAGCATGTGGAAAGCATACAAACTACACGCATGCATGGCTGAGGCGGGAATCAAACCCTGGAGGTGGGAGGCAAACATGTCAATCACTAGGCCACCGTTTCCCCCTGCTCTTTCTAACTATTATTTTTAATCAGATGCTCCGAATATTTGCTGCTCATGACTCATAGGAAGTCTGGATGAGATCCCGAAGCGCTCGTTTAGGAGGTGACCGTTTCTGATCATGGAGTGCAGAACTTTAGGTCGGTTTCAATATATGGGTTTTACCGCTTTGCAAAATTACGACTGTTGATGGAAATTTGAAACTGTCTGCATTTGGCTTTCATACCAAAATGCTTTCAAACTGAAGATGAAATATTAAGAGAAAGAGATATTTTATTCTATTATAACTTGTTTTTTGGTTGTTTTTTTTTTTAATACTCTTATCTATATTGATGCTTTGGCCATATTGTATGCATTCAATCACGCCAATAAATTACTTTGAAACGAATTGAGCCAAGAGAAAGAGAACTCATCTTCACCCCACCACATGAAAATGGCCTAGTAAATCTCCTCTGAGAGGTGAACGGATAACGCGGCTGTCTTCTAACCTGCATTCATTTTACTACGTGAAATGATTTGTAGCCCCCCCCCCCAAACACGTCAGATAAATTCTCTGATTCGGCGAGATTTTGATTTCGCCACACAGCATCTATTGTGGTGAGTGTAACGTTAGCTAGCACACGACAGCAAGCAGCTAACGAAGCTAATGTCGAGTGAGCTAGTCAGCTATCAAAGCTAATGTCCTTTGCATCAATAATGGATAACGCACAGAGATCCCAGCCGCTCTAATCCGGCATAATAAAGAGGACGCGGTTTGAGCCAGAACTCTTTACCAGGGTTCGCCGATCTGTATTTAGAAACATTTTCCCGAAGCTGATCTGATAAAGACATTTAATCCACCTCTTATGCTAGTCAACAAATCAAATCTCCGCCTAGATAATAACCAGCTAGCTAAATGACTAGCCGTGTAGCTAGCAAACATTTGCTAGCAGTGTATCCAGGCAGTGTTGTAATGAAATGAAACATGTATAAACGTTGTTTTTACGGTTCAATTCCATTTCAATGAAGAAAAAGAAATGAATAGAAGTTAGGCGTTTCCACTAACCCGGCTAGGTCATATTCAAATAAATACAGAGACGTTAATCGGCATCAAGTCGGCGTGAGCTATCGAACAAAAAACCCCTTCCCGTGACGGTCAACACACGGCTAGCACGCAGCGCGCGACAGAGCCACTCGACTAGCTACCGGACTAGCAAATAGAAACACATCATATAACAATGTAGTATCATATTCAATCAGTTCGTCTGAGATAAAAAAAAAAAAAAAAGATTTGAAAAAAAATTATGAAAAAAAATCTTTGCGCCTAAACAAATAACCGTGGCTTTTCTTTTAGCTGTACCTAGCTCATCCTAACGTGTGGTGTTGAACTACTGCAGCCACGATGATATAATGTCCTCATTTACATTGTTGAATAGAAAAGGATGAGTTAGGAGATTTGAATACGGGACAAGCTGAAAGAGCTACGTTTATCTTTTCATTTTAGACCAAAAAAAATAAACAGGGTTAAAATTATTAAAAAAAAAAAAAAAAGCTAATGAAGTGTTAGCAGCAGAGCTCGGTGTTAAAGGGCCCATGGTGGCACTGCGTACAGAAACAATGATGCTCGCCAACAACCAACACATCAGTCCGTCTGCACTCCGGCTTTTCACGCTGCTCACGCGCAGATTTCGAAATCCTTTTCCGATAGCGCTCAGGAGAAATCTGTAGAATCAATAACACTCACCCGGGCATGTCCACGTCCGACTTTTAACGTCTGAATGAACCACAAACACGCAGTTCTTTCAGCGTTTACTGCCAAAACATTGTTCTCCTGCAGCTGTTGCCCTCTTCCATCTTGTGTCGGCGCGGGGGATTCTGGGTAAAGCGGACGGGTCGGGAGAGGAGACAGTCCCAGTGCGGGACAGTGCTGTCTCACTTCCTGTAGCATATTTGAATGTTTGTTTGTTTGTTTTGTAATAAACTCTGCGTTTATTCGGTTTCTTTGCGTCTTAAAATACGTTATAAGCTGTTACAACACATTTATAAAGCTCATACGCCATATTAGGCTTACTTCAAAGCGTCATAGAATTTGTAATGATTATAATGGGAATTGTAATGGTCCCTGTGGGTGTCTACTGGTAATTTGTTACCTTCTATTGGTGGCATGTTATGTCTAGTGGATACCTATTAGAACCAATAGTGGTATTAGAACTGTACAATGGTAATGGTTTTAGTGGTTAGCTGATGGTTTGTAATGGTATTTGTAGTGTAAACCATTAGAATTTCTGTGATGGTTTCTATTGTTTGTTATTTAGATTTTTCAGCAGTTTTTAATAATACAACACACTTACTAACAAATCAAGTTTGCCCTTATTAGTAGGGCTCAAGGACATCAAATGCTTTCTACATTTAATAAAAACCAAGCAATTTTTACTTAATTGTTGTTTGTTGGATACAAGACTTCCCTTGTAAACTATCATATACAGTAGTCGATTATCATGTAAAAAATTATATTGTATAAAATGGTATTCAACTAAAATTTGTGATGGTCCCGCTACATTAATGTCCTGGCTTACAGTTCCAGATAAGTGACTAACATGACTAAATGGTGACATTAAACAGTTTGCCCATTAAGGAATAGTTTATGGGTATGAACTTTAACAAGGACTTTAACAGGAAATATGGCAAGAACAACACACAAGACACGCATTAACTTACTAACAAATTGAGACAGACTGGAAGTACTGCGGACCAACAGAGAAGTGGATGTCCACAAACATCCACTAATGAAGTCACAACTGACGTGGTGCTGGCAAACATAGTGTATGGAGACTTTTGGACACTCTGTATATGCTTTGTTTCATAGTGACACTTTACATTACCATTTATGATGAGCATAAAGGCTTCTGAACAGATGAGATGTTTTGACTTTGCAAGGAGTATACACATACTTCTCTGTCCATTTGTCTTTTGTCTGATGTCAAGTCTGTATTAAACAAACTATGTCATCAGTTTGCTAATCATACCAAAGATGGAAAATGAAAAAAATATAATAATAATGAAACCTTATAGTATGAAATGTCTAGCCTTGTGACTATTCTCTGGTCTGATGATCTGCCTCCAGCAAAAACTGCACATAAATGCATGTGATTGTGTGTGTAAACTACAACAGAGGATCTGTTTATCAGACAATTATAATTTCTGCTGCAGTATTTTTTTCATGTATACACAGTTTGGTCCACTAAAATACTTTGCTGGGTCTTTATCCGTTCTGCAAGTTGAAGACACCTGCTCTAAATCCTAATAATCTCACCTCACTCTATATTGCTCTAGATATAGTACTTCTGCATTAGTACCAGGCATTCCTCTATGACCATGGGATATACTGCATAAAGAGCCATGATGATTATAACAGAGCTGTTTGAAGGTTGATATTCCTCCCTCTCCATTCACACTACTGTGGACTGAACTTCTTTCAACTTCTTTCTATCATTAAATTTTTTTTGAATGAATCCATCCATCCATTTTCTATACCGCTTACTCCTTCTTCAGGGTCACGGGAAAACCTGGAGCCTATCCCAGGGAGCATGGGGCACAAGCCGAGGTACACCCTGGACAGGGTGCCAATCCATCGCAGGGCACAATCACATACACATTCACACACACATTCATACACTATGGACACTTTAGACACGTCAATCAGACGACCATGCATGTCTTTGTACTGGGGAGGACACCGGAGTACCCAGAGGAAACCCCCGTAGCACGGGGAGAACATGCAAACTCTGAACACACAGGGCCACGGCGGGAATCAAGCTCCTGACCCTGGAGGTGTGAAATGAACATGCTAACCACTAAGCCACCGTGTGCCCATTTTTGTATGAATGTAACATCAAATTAAATTCAGATCCATTTCATAATTTCTATATTAAGCAGCCAGAATAACATTCAGCAGATCAAATCAAGCTTTTCTTGGAGTGTCATTTCCCTATACTTCTATCTAGTCAATGAAAAAAAAAAACAAATTTGCTTTAGGAATAGCATGCTTAACTGACATAATATCACACACTGATTCACTTGCCATGCCTGTCCATGTTCATGTTACTGTATTTGCAAGTGTAGTACATTGTTTAAACAGTAGATGGCAACATACGATCTAGTAATATCCGCTGGTTTGTACACAGACAAGTTCTTGGTCTTTGGTTTTCTTAGTTTATTGGCATTGGAAGATTTTAGAGCCTATCTCAGCATCATTGGGTGCAATATGGAAGACTTTACCCTGGATAGGACTGCAGTCCATCACAGCCTTGCTGAAAAAAAACACAAAATAGAAACCATCACCGAAATTCTAATTCAATTCAATTAAATTTTATTTGTATAGCGCTTTTTACAATAGATATTGTCTCAAAGCAGCTTTACAGGAATATAAACACAGTACACACACAGTAAAAAAAAAATAGCTTCCACTACAAATACCATTACAAACCATCATCGGTTAACCATTAAAACCATTTCCAAATGGTTTCCATTATGTAGTAGGACGTATTAAGGACATAGATCGTAGACATAGACATAACATGCCACTAATAGAAGGCAACAAATTACCAGTAGAAACCCACCAGGACCATTACAGTTTCCATCAAAACCTATACACTTCCCATAATAACAATTAAAACCATTACAAATTCTATGAGGAAAAAAAGAAAAAATTTCAGCATGCAGGGAGGTCACCATGCACTCACATATTTACACCCAGGGAAAATTTAGTCTTTAGTATTACATGTTTTTGGTCAGCAGGAAGAAGAGAACCCAGTGTAAACTCACATGAACATGGGAAGAACTCTACATAGACATCAACCTGACATCAGTATTGAACCGGATAGACTTAGGTAATAATAATTGACCTATAGCTAGGTTAGATGGTCTATGTAGCTAATCAACCTGAAGATTTTTTTTTTATGTATATGTTTTGTTGCACTCCAATTTCCTCCCCTAGTCCAAAGTCATGCCTTGTAGTCTGATTGGCATTTCCAAATTGTTCGTAGTATGTGAGTGGGTGTATGAATGTGTGTGCAATTTTGCCCTGAAATTAGTTGGCAGCCCATACGTTGTGCCCCTCAAATTGTGCCCCGAGTTCCCTGGGATAGGCTCCAGACTCCACCATGATCCTGTGTAGGATAAGCAGTATGGAAAATGGAGGGATGGATGGATGGATGGATGTTTTGTTGTAGTTTCTCCAACAGTTCTCAATCCGTTTGTCAAGTAGACTCCTGCTTAAGTTCACAGAGCAACATTCACTCCATAATTACCAAGTTTATTGAAATGTGTTACATTCCACTGAGATGTTTCTCTGTGATGGACTGATGTGATTA
This sequence comes from Noturus placidus, assembly GCA_022414735.1. Classification (NCBI taxonomy): domain Eukaryota; kingdom Metazoa; phylum Chordata; class Actinopteri; order Siluriformes; family Ictaluridae; genus Noturus; species Noturus placidus. The sequence continues at coordinate 108,000 of JAFFST010054290.1, forward strand.
GTAGCCAACAAGATTTGTAGGCAATGTTGCCTTTTGTAAGCAATGTTGACCACGCCTCCGCTCCTCTTAACGTCCAATCACAGAGCCGGATTCAAACAAGGACGTAAATTTTTGGAGCTCGCGCCACTGGGTACACTGTCACCGATCGCCGCAGTGTGTGTAGCTGCACGTCAGTGTGTGTAGTACAGTGGCGCAATGGAGGTGCGCAGTGGACACGACACATCGCACCAGTGACCAGGACAGACAGGACACTGCTCACTCATGCAATAAATGATAAAGAAAGAAAAGTGCGTGAAATAAAAAGCGAGGACGAGGATGCAGAAGAGGATGCAGTGTAAAGTTATGCACCAGAGATGAGCTGATCATTTCCAGCTCCTTCAGTATTTTAATTGCTCATGTATGGATGAGTCTATTGCTCAGCCTTTTTTTTTTCTTTTTTCTTTTTTAAAATTTCATATAAAGTCTAAACTGCAGCTCGGAATGAAAGCGCATCGTGTGAGGTGCGTGGTGTGCAAATAACCCGCAAACTTCAGCGGTACTTTTTTTTCCAAACCAAAACAAAAATAATCATTAAACAAACAACTACTGTCGCTCATTATGTCAGCCATCAGAAGGAAGTTCGGCGAGGAATACCAGGTTGTGAACACAACCCGAGGTGCGTCTTTCCCCGCGCCGGCCAAGCGCAAAAGGCAGCGCTTTGTGGAGAAGAACGGACGCTGCAACGTGCAGCACGGGAACCTGGGCGGCGAGACGAGCCGCTACCTCTCGGACCTGTTCACCACGCTGGTGGACCTTAAGTGGCGCTGGAACATGCTCATCTTCTTGCTCACCTACACGGTCGCGTGGCTCGTCATGGCCTCCATGTGGTGGCTGATCGCGTACGCGCGTGGAGACCTCGGCCGCGGGCACGACCCCGAGTACACGCCGTGCGTGGCCAACGTGCACAACTTCCCCTCCGCCTTCCTCTTCTTCATCGAGACCGAGGCCACTATCGGCTACGGGTATCGCTACATTACAGAGAAGTGCCCTGAAGGCATCATCCTGTTCCTGTTCCAGTCACTGCTCGGCTCCATCGTGGACGCCTTCCTCATCGGCTGTATGTTCATCAAGATGTCGCAGCCGAAGAAGCGCGCCGAGACGCTCATGTTCAGCCAGGACGCCGTGATCTCACAGCGGGACGGCAAACTCTGTCTCATGTTCCGCGTGGGGAACCTCAGGAACAGCCACATGGTGTCGGCTCAGATCAGGTGCAAGCTCATCAAGGTAAATCAGTCTCCTGATATATGCACTGTAAATCCCTTTAAATCAACATCTCATTCATTATGGATATGCATATGGGAAAATCACCAATGCTAAATTGGCACACTACATTGTTTACACGAATCCAACAGGACATCAGAGTTCATTCAGTACTACATGTAGGTGGTAACCCTGGGGACTGTGCTGTTATGGTTTACTGATGTCATATGAGAGTATAGTTATCATCACATCGGATGTATAGTTAGAAGAAGGTAGGAGAAAATAGACAAAGGGCTGCTACTCAGTATCATAACTTTAAGCACTGAAGATAATATACACTCTTACAAATAAAGGTTCTTCAATGGTTTTTTACAGCACCACATTTTCTGCAAAGAACCTTCCTCTTGTCAAGAACCATTATATAGAGTTCTTGGGTTGAGCTATATGGCTCTTTGGAGATTAAAGAAATGGTTCATTATGTTCTTCAGAGCAGCGTATTGGTTCTTCAAGGTATAATCACTTAACAGGTTAAAAACAGAACCCTATAAAGTTCTTCGTGGGACTGGAAAAGGTACTCCTGGCATCACTATTAAGAACCTTAAGTTCCTTAAAGCACTAACCAAAATGGTTTTTAAAGAACTTATGATAACATGGTTCATTGCGGTACTGCTATGAATAACCATTTGTGGGTTTTTTTTAAAGCACCAGTAAGTAAGTTCTCTAAAGAACTCTGAGAGTAAAAAGTTTTTTTGTTCAACATAAAAGGGTTCTCCTATGGTATCAGACTGAAAAACTCTTTTTGGTTTTAACTGGAACCTTTATTATTTTTTTTAAAGAGTGTAGGTGTTACTGGTGTCACATATTTTACCTTATGTAAATCAGCATCCTCGGATTTACAATAACTGTAGCATGGAGCAGCGAGGAGAGCAGCTGTAATGGTACCTCACATCCCACATTCTGTGAGTCAGCTCCCTTTTACTGGACACAACATAATTTCTTTGATTCATTTAGAGGTTAGGAACCTGAGCAATACCCACACAGTCATGGAATAACAGATAAATTATATGCTCATCAAGGTAACCGTATTCATATTTATAATATATACCAATATAGCAAAGACAAATCATATAACATATCTTAATATAATCAAACTGCCTGTGTATATTAGCTTTTGATGAGTGTCCCTTATATTTTGTGTACTCAGTCACAGATTTTCATGCGGATACAAGAAAGTTAAGAAAGGTGGAGTATAAAGCATGATAATATACTGTATTATTGAGCACTGTAAGTAGTACTCCTGATGTAAATGCTGGGGATAGCACGGTCACAGAGAATATAAGTGTGAATTTCCCACCCATTGAAATCAGCAGTGTTGAAGTAATTTTTACTTCATCACCCGTGTCCAAATGGAGCAAGGAAAGGCTAATCATTACTGTTTACCCTGTTGCTCAGCTTAGTCAGCTACATGATTTCTCATGTAAATAAATATATTGAGCTGGAAGGAGGAATTATCCAGCCATCCATCCATCTATCCATTTATCCATCCATCCATCTTCTACCGCTTACTCCTTTATCAGGGTCACGGGGAACCTGGAGCCTATCCCAGGAAGCATCAGGCACAAGGCGGGGCACACCCTGGACAGGGTGCCAGTCCATCGCAGGGCACAATCACATGCACACTCACACACCCATTCATACACTACGGACACTTTGGACACGCCAATCAGCCTACCATGCATGTCTTTGGACTGGGGGAGGAAACCGGAGTACCCGTAGGAAACCCCCACAGCATGGGGAGAACATGCAAACTCCGCACACACATGGCCCTGGAAGGAGGAGGAATTATTTGCCACCTTTATTGATCTTTGTTGATTAGAAGAGCTCATCTCATCTTGTCTACAAGTATAAATGATCAACTAGATTATACTAATCAATGAGCTTAAAAAAGAAAGTAAATTTATAGGGTAATCACTTATATGCTCGGTATATACATTAGTCCTTAAGGGCAAAAATAAAGTACATAGATTGACCCAAAAAAGCAGTGACATTCTAAACATCCATTTCACCCAAAAAGCATTGCTGTGGAGTCTATATACTGTATCTCAGCCACATAGGCAAATTGCTCTGTTTTTGGCAAGCTGTCAGAAAATGCCAGAGCCTCGTATTTTAAAGCCAAGGGAGTGGATCAGTGTACCTTTGAAACGTAGCCTAGAGGAAGAGCTTGAGCAACAGGGAGGTAAAGATGCACTACATCAAGCACTCGGTAGAACTACATGTCAAGGTTACTCACGCTCATTATGAAGTGTAAACTAAATAAATGGCAACAATAAATTATTATAAGCGATATGAATAGACAAGTTGGCATTTAATATTCAGAAGCAGTTAGAACGAATGCTTGCAAAATATACATGCAGTTAAAATAATTGCGTGTCTGATACAGTATAACTCTTCCAGAGGCTTTATTTCTGCCATGCTCTCAGATTAATTTTTCATTAGACACAGCTAGAGTGTGAGCACTCACCTTATCCAGGGGGAAAAAAACAGGCTTCTTTAAAGATAGAACATATAATGAGTTTAAGTGAGATGGTTCTCTGTTATATATTCTTTCATGACTTCCTAATCCAATTTTCACAAGGGAGAAAGATTGAGGGAGGGACGGCGAAAAGGGGATTAAAAGAATAGAAGAGGAAACGCAGGGGGGAAAAAGACAAGTGCAGGCTTGAAGGACAGATCAAGCGAGAGTATAATGTCCAGTGCAGGTGTGTGTGTGTTGGGGGTCTGGGGAAAGTAGGAAGTGATTGACAGCTGGTTTCTGACAGCAGTGGTGAGAGCAGGTGCATTGCAGAGAAGGTGGGGGAGACTGACGGCTAACTTTAGGTGCTTCTTTCCTCCACATCTCTCTCTCTCTCTCTCTCTCTCTCTCTCTCTCTCTCTGCTATAATCAACACTGAACAATAGATTAGAGGTCTGAGCAACCGCAGCAGTAGCAGCACATCATTGCACGAGATCATTGTACAGAGTAAGCACTCTGGCCTGCATCAAAGATTTACACACTTGCTGTCATTGTAGGGTTTTCCATTTGCTCTAACCTCATGTGTTGACTTGTACCAATGACAGAAACTAGGGGGCCGAGTGTGTAACGCATGACTGAACTTAATTAATCGAACTTCAAAGTAGGAAGTGCCTTCGCTACATTATAATTTGAGTTTTGCAGAAGAGATGACATTCTATAGACCTTTTATTTTTTTCAACAGCCTTGGACACACATCATTATCTCCATAGACACTGAGTTTGAACTAAACCAAACAGCTACAATATGAATCATGCACTCATGGGACTTATCAAAGAAACAACACTGAAAGATGTGGAAAAGTCAACGGCACAATATTGTGTAGCCTTGAGAATGACGTCACTGAGACATATTTTATCTAATGTTAGTCTATTTGGTTATTACAGTATGTATTGTAGGTGTGTGAACAAACAACATAGAGTTTTATGTGATATGGGTACAACGGCGAAACCATGGTATGGACATTGGGGGGGGTCCAAAGAACTCGGCGGGAGGATATTCAAGTGAATGTAACGTTAATGGTCAAAAACTGGAACTGAAGTTAGCCTACTACCCTACTTCTTGGGTGTGCAAATATCAACAGTTAATTAACAGTTAATTAAGAACAAACCAAGTCATGGTATTATGCCTTCTATACTAAACTAATGTTACCTAATATTTAGGAATCTAGTTACTTACTGTCTGAATAAAAGCTCGTATACTCTGCTGAACTTTTCTACACTTGTCTGCTGTCTCTATTTCTTACAGACTGAGCTGCTAAAATATATCAACGAACTTGTGTTGAGTATGGGCGCAACCAAGTGTACAACTGGAGGGGGGTACACTCCGATTTTTCTTAACAAACAGAAATATATTAAAAAGGAATAGACATAAATAAATAGAATAGATGAAGAAAAGACAGATCCGTTGGCAGGTTCATTAAATAGGGATATATAGAAAATATGTTGTACTGCATATTGGGGGACAGATTGGTATTTCCTCAACATGGGGGGGGGGGAGCAAGACCCCCCCCCCCCAAAAAAAAAAAAAAAAGAAATGTGTGGTTATGGGTATGGTTTTGCTTTTCATCTTTCCTTTGTTTCAGGCTGGCTAATTTACTATTAAGCTTTGTGCTGCATTGGGGGAGTGATTTAGAAAAATTTTTTGGATGTGTCATACATAAAAGTGAATTAGTGGAAAAGGGTTTATATCATATGAAAGTCCAGATGGACGTCAAACACCACCACATGGATAAAAAAAGTCTTATTGACAGTGTAGAGCCAAATAAAGAGTGGAGTAATGATATGCTATCTTCTACACTTCTAGACATCTTTTCATATCTTATGTGTGGCTTGAGTGCCAATTCTTTGGAGCAATTAAAAAATTCCAAGTAATTTGAAGCTCATGTACAGTTTACAAATAAATTTGTAGAGGACATATGGATATTATTGTATTAATGTTTGCCATAGTTTGCTAGTGACAGGTAGCACATAAGTATATTCAAGCAGTAAATAAGCATATATTAAAGTAAGAGTGTAGTATTCTGTACACTTGACTTTTTCCCCCATTAATAAAACATTCAATTGTATTAAATATGAATTGGTGTTATTCATTTTTCTATTTAAAAACTGTTTATAAGTGAATATATGTTGTGATTTACTTTAAAATCTCTGTAGATGGTGGGGGAGATGAAAACTGTACATTGGGAAGTGTTGGAGACTCTAATGCCATGAGGTGGAAAACATTTTGCCTTAGCTAATTAAGCATTCACATCAGTCTACAAGTTCATTTCAACTATAATGTCCGATGGAAAGAAATGTATTAAAAGAAAATGCACTTTGGTTGGTAGGGAATTTTTACAGAAACCAACTGATCATTACAGCTTCTATGAAATCCGGCATTCCTGAAAGATGTACTACAGAAAATCAGTCAGTTCAGGATTTCGCATAGTTTTTTTGTGATTGTTGTGGCCAAAAATGCTTGAGTTTGCTGTGGCTTTTTTCAAAATTTGAGATTTAACTTTTTTTTTTTTGTGGAAATTGCAATTGCATGAACTAGTTTTACACGGTCTTCTGCAGTGATGAGACCATTTAGCTGTACTCATGTTTGACACACGTGAATAGAAGAGGGCTTTGGCTGAATGCGCATTGTCTTCTCTATTTTTACAACCCGTTGTAGATTTTAGACTTCACGATGGCTGTCAAGTGCTGCTCTGTGAGTTTATAACACAGCAATAGCCTCAACTAAACTTAACGCTCTTGTTAGGTGAAAACTTATTGACAAGCTTGGCTAGATATCTGACTAGGTGATTGATTAACTGCCAAAAATGGCAGCTCACCAGCAAGATATGACATGCATCATGACATCATATTCCCCAAACCTAATAACAGCATGGCAAGCCATGTCCTGGTGCAAGTTTTCACTTCAGACTCCATCATACCAAACATTGTCAGAAAGAGAGATTAAAAAGACTTATTTCATGTTATGTGAAAAATAGTAACTTTGGTTTGTGAACTGGGGAAACAAAAGCAGGCTCCTGAAGAGACTTCACTGAATTACATAACAAAGCAACCACATCTTAGAGAAAGAAAGCAAGAGGTGCTAATATGTGTTGCAAATTAATGTTTCCACTGTTACATCATTTACATCATATGTCTCTCATTGTTCAAACTTGCTTTAAGGATTGTGAGTTATGTAGCCCCTAGCCTGAACTAAAACATAAAGTTGAAACTTGATTGGCTGATGGCTTCTACAACAATTAGCCAACAATTTAGTAGCTCATGTCAAGTCATTTTAATAGGTTTATATGTTACTGCTACAATTTAAATTCACTCGCTTGGCTAGAGATCTTCAATTCCAGGTCAGTGATGAAAAGTCTTCCACTGCAACATCAGAGGTTTCCCTTCAAATAAAGTGAGCCATGACCAATTTCATTAACAGCAGAGTCAGAGTTTAAGATGATAAACAGATCCAGTATAAAAGGGAGATTACTACAGATAATTTATATTCACATAATTTAAAACTATAACTGGCATGCTGTCAGTAATAAACTTTGTTTTAATGGCAGTTAAGAAGGTGCAGAGCCAAACCGTTGAACACATTTATTATTTAGCCATTAAATAAATCATAAAACGGTAACAATACAGAAAAGTTAGAAAGGAAAGTAACAACAGGGATATACACTAACTGAGCACTTTATAAGGAACACTATAGTAATACTGGGTAGGACCTCCCTGTACTCTCAAATCAGCCTCAATTCTTTGTGGCATGGTTTCCACAAGATGTTGGAAACATTATTTTGAGATTCCATGTTGATATGATTGCATTGCCTAATCCCTGCAGATGTTCAGGTGCACGTTCATGCTGTGAAACTCTCGTTCTTCCACATCCCAAAGGTGTTCTACTGGATTCAGCACAGGTACTTGGGAATTCCATTGAAGAACACTGAACTCATTGTCATGTTCATGAAACCGGTTTGAAACAACTTTTGCTTTGTGACATGCTGCATTATCATGCTGGACATAGCCTTTAGAAGATGGTAGATTGTGGCCATGAAGGGAAGCACATGGTCAGCAACATACTCAAATAGGTTGTGGCATTTAAGTGATGATTGATTGGTATTAACTGGCCCAAAGTGTGCCAAGAAACTTTCTCCACACCATTACACCACCTCCACCAGCCTGGACTGTTGACACAAGGCAGGTTGGGTCCACGGATTCATGCTGTTGGAGTCAAATTCAGACCCTACTATCTTCATTTTTCCAGTCTTCAATTGTCCAATTTTGGTGAGTCTGTGTCCACTGCAGTCTCAGCTGTCTTTTCCTGGTTGACAGAAGTGGAACCTGATGTGGTCTTCTGTTGTTGTAGCCCATCTTCCTCAAGGTTCGACGTGTTGTGCATTCTGAGATGCTTTTCTGCTCAGCACAATTGTACAGAGTGGTTATCTGAGTCACTGTAGCCTTTCTGTCAGATTGAACCAGTCTGACCATTCTTTTTTGACCTCTTTTATCAACAAGCTGCTTCCATCTAAAGAACTGCTGCTTACTGGATGTTTTTTCTTCATTGCATTGTTCTGAGTAAACTCTAGAGACTTTTCAGTGTGAAAATCCCAGGAGATCAGCAGTTATAGAAAAACTTAAATGAGCCCATCTGGCACCAACATTCACACACTGAGATCACATTTTTTCGCCATTCTGATGGTTTATGTGAACATTACCCGAATTAATTCTGCCACGTGATTGGTTGATTAGATAATTGCATGAATGAGTATGTGTAAAGATGTGCGAGTATGTGTTTGGTGGTCGATGCACAATGTTGGCTGCAAAAAATAAGTTAGGAACTGGTTATACAACTTGTGCTTGCTACTATGAATTAAATCCCATTTGAGCAGTTCGAAAAATAACAGTAGTGCACACTGATCAAACCTACAATTTAGAGAAAGCTGAAATGGAGAACAATCAAATGAGACATGCTTCACATTCAAGATTATAGGTATTACCTTTCAATAACATTATTTATCATGTTTATGATTCATCATGTTTATTATTCATTATTCATCAGATGAAGAGTTCATGGGAAATGGTCAGTGGAGTAGTGCTGTTAAACACACACACACACACACACACACACACACACACACACACACACACACACACACTGCTTTGCACATTTACACAGAGATAAATGTGTAGCCAATCATTGGCACCCTGATGGTTTCAAGGCTGCAAACCTTACAAGCAGTTTAATCACATCAATACAAACAATTTGATCCCTCCTAATGCACTAATGCATGTTGGCATAGCTATGAGGGACATTTCTACAAACCATCTAACTACAATTAGATACCTATCTAGCTGAAACAGAGATGATGACAACAAAACTCACAGTCTGTGTATTTTTCCTATCTGTTCGATGCATTATCTAATTTTGTTTTCACCATTTGTGCTCTCTGTCCTGTCTCTAGCAAACATTAGCTCACTACCCAGTCAAGAATTTGTATTGGCTTAGATGTGGGCCACATAGGCAGCTATTCTCTGATCTATATGAAGGAGTGAATCATGGCCCAAATCTGGCCCACATTTGTACAGCCATAACACCGCCACATCTCAACCAGGAGTCAGATATGATAATTATAATAAAAAGGAATGGTTTCCAACTAGCAATGTAGTCAGGCAAAAACATGTAAAACGTCTAATACATGTATATTTACATTTTACAATTAATTAAATTTGGTAGTGCAAAGAAATTAATGTGTTGTAACAGGAGACATTTGTTATGTAGTCTCCTAATGGAGTGTAAAATTGGGTGTGTTGTTTTTTTTTAAAGAGAAAAAAAGTCATGAATGTGACTGTTGTGGAATGGAATGCATACCTAATCCATTACCTACTGTTTATATTTTATGGTCATTTGATTTAGGAGTGTTTGCTGTAAGTCCAGTTTAATATAACCAGACACTGTCTTCTATCTCAAGTGAAGGTTTTTCTTTCTACTGTCTTATTCTACTTACCCCTTATTCAGTGATTGTAACTGAATCAATGATGTTTTTAGAAATTAAATTATTGACTCGAAAGAAATAACATCCATCCATCCATCCATCCATTTTCTGTACCGCTTATCCTACACAGGGCCACGGGAAGCCTGGAGCCTATCCCAGGGGACTCGGGGTTCAAGTCAGGGGACACCCTGGACAGAGTGCCAACCCATCGCAGGGCACAATCGCACATACACTCACACACCCATTACACAGTAAGGACAATTTGGAAATGCCAATCAGCCTACAATGCATGCCTTTGGACTGGGTGAGGATGACGAGGAGAACTTGGCACGAACACCCAGATGACGGGAGAACATGGCACGCACACAAGCAGAGGCAGGAATCGAACCTCCAAACTTGGAGATACAAAACAAATGTTCTAACCACATGTATAATTGTGTTCTATGCTGAGACTGTCACATGATATCCACACTCAGCTACATGAAAGATCTGTTTTCTAGCAGTCAGTCAAACCAAACATACACATAAGCACTTTCTGTGGCAGCGCACATATGTGTGTTCTAATCTTAAAAAAAATTCAAGCAGTTTCTCCAATATTGGGTATACAATGTGAGTGAATCATTGTAGGAAAACAATCCTAGGGCAGACAGTGATGCACACTATATGGCCAATCTGACCACCACACCCATATGAGGGACTTCCCACACAAAGTTGGAGGCACACGATTGTATTGAATGTCTTTGTATTCTGTAGCTTTACTATTTCCCTCCACTAGATTTAAGAGGCCCAAAACATGTTCCATCATGACATTTATGGGGTGGCTGTGGCTCAGTTGGTAGAGTGTGTTGTCCACTAATTGTAGGGTTGGCGGTTCAATTCCCGGCCCACATGACTCCACATGCTTGGGTATCCTTGGGTAAGACACTGAACCCCAGGTTGCTCCCGATGGCAATTTAGCACCTTGCATGGCAGCTCTGCTACCACTGGTGTGTGAGTGTGTGTGAAAGGGTGAATGAGAGTGTAAAGCACTTTGGATAAAAGTGCTATATAAGTGTGCCATTTACCATTTACCATTTACAATGCCACTGTGCACAAAGTGAGGTCCATGAAGACATGGTTTGCCAAGATTGCTGTCAAAGAAATAGTAAAAAAAACACCTTTGTGATAAACAGGAATGCCAACTGTGCCCGAGACCTCCTCATTCAGCATCAGTATCATTCACCTCACTAATGCCCTTGTGGCTGAACGGGCAAATCCCCACAGCCAGACTCCAAAATCTAGAAAGCCTTCCTAGAAGAGTGGAGGTTATTTAATCAGCAACGAATGGACCAAATCTAGAATGGGATTTTCAAAATGCACACATGGGTGTGATGGTCAGGTTAGGGTTAGTGTACCTTGCCAGTTCCCAATCACTAGCCAGCTTTCCCGTATCGACTCTCCCAGCAACTATTAACCTGGGAGGCTGAGGGCTAGCAGGTTCTTCCTCCAAGACACATGAAACCAGACACCATCATTCTATGTCACAGGACAGCCAAACACTCTCAGAGGAAAGCACTGATTAACCATACATGATCTAACAGACACCCACAATTGGCTAAATGGCTACTGTTGCTCTGATTGACAGGGGAGAGAGCAATGATATCCAATTTTGCTGTCTAGGACTCCCTGTCACAGATGGCTGTAGAATTGTCAGTGTATGAACTTGTGATGACCGGGCAAAGGCTTTTCTGTGGCATTACTTGGGAGTCCTGTTATTATTGCTTTTATAAATAGAAACAAGATCTTTTTCTTCTGCAGCACAAACTGTTTATGTTGGTCCTAGAGAACTAATTGCAATCTGCTCAGCTCAGCAATGTCTGTGTCATTGTCTATAATAAAGTGTGTGTATTACAGTTTCAATTTGTAATCCTTAAAATTATTTCCAATGTAACCAAGAAAAAACAAAGTGCTTTGCAACTTTTTTTTTGTGATCCTGGCCTCACAATCTTTAGCTTTGGTCTCTTCTTGATCTAGACCTGTAAAATTATCACCCTTCCTCTCAGTTCACATACTCACACTATATACTAAAAATCTGCACTATTCTTGTAAAGAAAATGTACATACACTTTGAGTGGGTAGCAAAAGAGAATGCAAGTACTAGGACATACTAACGGAAGAGAATGTCATTGGCTAGTTACAGACCATCACAATAAACAAACTTCTCACTACATGTTAGCTTTTCTTCATTCATTATTCCGTTACCATTCCCTTGATTAAGTTTTGTGACCCATGTCACACCCCTCTTCATCTCCCTCCACTGGCTTCCTGTAGCCGCCCGCATCAAATTCAAGGCCTTGATACTCACGTACAAGACCTTGTCTGGAACAGCACCCTCCTACCTCAACTCTCAGCTGAAGGTTTACGCGCAATCTGCGATTGATTAGCGACTGACATTTAGAAGTTCCTACTCAGCGCGGCAAAAGGTCCCTTTCCAAACCCTTCACACTAACTGTTCATCAGTGGTGGAATGAACTTCCAACCTCAATCAGGACTGCAGAGTCACTCACCATCTTCAAGAAACAGCTAAAGACCCACCTCTTCCGTCAACACTTAACCAACAAAAAAAAAAGCACTTACACCTCAACTCTGCGCACTTTGCTTCTTCTAGTACTCAATTAATAGATCTTGTATAGGAGCATTACTTGTATTGTTCTCTGCTTGATATCACTTTGCTTGTATCTCTCATTTGTAAGTCGCTTTGGATAAAAGCGTCTGCTAAGTGAATAAATGTAACAGTAAATGTAAGTTTGACAGATTTTATTAATACCTGTCTAAAATGCATCGAAAATCAGACCATCACAAAACTCCCCCTGCCTCGTGCAAGGACTTGTGGGTAATATTAGCTGAAAAGGTGTCCACGGATCCACGCTTGGAAAATCTACTGGAAATAGTAGACCATCTGGGTACCTCTGGGATACTCGTTTCAACATACTACTATTTGGGACACACTAAATCTAATCTCGAATACTGTTTGAATTGAGACGCAGGATCAATCTTTTCTTCATCTTAATTGTGGTTTTGTCTTAGGATCTACCAGAACAGTCTTTATTGCAACACTGGACTACACACTACTACATTGCAAGGAATATTTGACTCTATAAATGCAAGGGAAGCACTGCAGTATGTATGTCTACCTAGATCTGTGAAGATGATTATAGCATGAAGATAAAAGATTGAGGGTTGACACAGCAGGGTTTTAATGTTGCCTCTCTTGGGTGCTAGAAAAGTGAAGAGAGTGCCTACTATAGCACATTATTAAATATTACCTGAGACAGATGCCACAGTGTGAACTGGAACCTCGTACCTGTGCATTAGCATTGCTGCTACCCCTCAGTGCTCCTTACATTAGCTCAGCTGCCAGAAAGCTTGCCAGGAATCTTGAGGGTGAGTGAAATTCTGCTTTACGTTTTTTTTTTTTTTTTCAAAGGAAGATTCACTTTCTCTTATTGTATTGTTCCAGTGAAAGTGCAGTGCACACAAATGTTCATAATGTTTGCTGTATAAATATCAAGCGACCAGTATATTTCAGCGCGGCAGCAATTTTATGCAGAGTTAACTTTGATTAGCAGGTGTATGACTACAGGAGTGCAATTACTTTGACAGAAATAATAACAGCTGCTATTAGACATTTTACAGTGTTTCCTTTTTTTTTTTTTCAACCCGATGGATGACAGCCTCATGTTTCTCTGTGGGTGCTGTAGTGTTAATGAATCTTTGCCTATGCTTCAGTCATCTGTTGACTGAACTCTTTCGATCTTGGCATGAGGACTCCACACACTTCACTAGCAAAAGGAACACCTGCCACTCCCTAAGCAAGGTCTAATCACTGTCACTGACGTTCTAATTTTATGGGTTTGAAGGTGTGATAAATGTAGGGGTATGCTTACTTTTTCCAAAAAGTGACTGATCTGTTTTTAGTACATTGTAATTGTGAAAATGACTACAAAATGTCAATTTGATAGAGTGTAATAACTTCATTAATAGGCACTGTTCCAAAGACGATCAAATGTTTGCTTGTCAAAATATGTCATTTTTTCACATGACTGTATGTGTGTGAGCATGCATTGCATACATGTCTGCATAAGTATGTGTATCTGATTGTACTGGAGCTGTATCTTTTACAGCACCAAGGAGAATGTGTGGGTACTGTGTCTATCGTGTGAAAAGTCTCACCCCTTGGTCTGGCCACGAGTGCAGCTCAGTCTGTTCACCATCTGGAGCGGCAAGCGCACACAGCCAGCTCTGTCCCACTCTCCTGCCAGTCCCTTATGTTCATGTCCCTTATGCACAACTCTAAAGACTACATATTGGAATGATTTAACAGTCCGTACAGGATTCGCTGCGGCTTTTAAATTTCAAAAATTTACGGATTTTTTAAATTTTAGGAATACTACTTGGCAAGATTACTTTCGCAGTGATGTTTGTTGGTAAATGTGACCTTTTAGCTGTCCTCATGTTCGACACACATGAATCCAAGGGGGCTTTGGCTGAATGTGTGTTGTGCTTACATCATGTGACGCCTCTTGGACCAAATCTGTGGAAAAGCTGTGGTAATAAAAAAAAAAAAAATTTAAATTGCAAACTCTTCCGAATATTGCAGAATGTGCTTGATTATGTGTTAACTTTTTAAAATCATGGAGAGACTGAATTAAACTAGGAATGCATTAATACTGGTTTTTCCTGACTGAGTACAAGTATGAGAACGTGTTTTGGTACTTATCAGTACCAATACCAATACCGATACTGATACTGATACTGAAATGAGTAATCTTCCTAGTATTAACAAGCAGGTGCCTTATGGAACAGTGTATTTAGCTCTGTTTATGTTGGTTGTTGCCATATGACTCTTGCTGAGGTTTATGTTTAAGAAAGGCAACACAGAGCAGTACGAGCGAGCATGGTGAATAAAACATGTGAGTCTCAGTGCTCAGTACTCGCAGAACTGAAGTGATCTACAGTTTGTCTGTACACTTGCTTCAGTGCTCCACACTTGCAATTCACAGCATTTTTAATGACCGCGCTCCCTGATACTACTCTGCTTGCTTTAGGTCAGCTGTTATACTATTTAAATGGCATAAGGTGTTTTATCAGATTACTTGTCTTATAGAAGAAGTACCTTTTCTTTTTATACTTTCATAGTGTACAGTTTGCAATGTGCTTTTCTTTGATGATTAACTGTGAAAAACAGTATCTGACAAAAGTGAGTACACCCCTCACATTTGTGTAAATATTTGATGATATCTTTTCATGTGACAACACTGAGGAAATGACACTTTGCTACAATGTAAAGTAGTGAGTGTACAGCTTGTGTAACAGTGTAAATTTGCTGTACCCTCAGAATAACTCAACACATTAATGTCTAAAGCGCTGTCAACAAAAGTGAGTACACCTCTAAGTGAAAATGTCCAAATTGGGCCCAATTATCCATTTTCCCTCCCCGGTGTCATGTGACTTGTTAGTGTTATAAGGTCTCCTGTGTGAATGGGAAGCAGGTGTGTTAAATTTAGTGTTATCGCTCTCACACTTCCTCATACTGGTCACTGGAAGTTCAACATGGCACCTCATGGCAAAGAACTCTCTGAGGATCTGAAAAAAGAATTGTTGCTCTGCATAAAGATGGCCTAGGCTATAAGAAGATTGCCAAGACCCTGACACTGAGCTGCAGCACGGTGGCCAAGACCATACAGTGGTTTAACAGGAGAGTTTCCACTCAGAACAGGCCTCGCCATGGTCCATTAAAGAAGTTGACTTCACGTGCTCAGCGTCATATCCAGAGGTTGTCTTTGTGGTTTAATGTCTGTGTGTTGAGTTATTTTGAGGGGACAGCAAATTTACACTGTTACACAAGCTGTACACTCACTACTTTCATTGTAGCAAAGTGTCATTTACATTGTAGAAAAGATATCATCAAATATTTACACAAATGTGAGTGGTGTACTCAATTTAGTGAGATAATATACATGTCCATTAGGCTTGCACCATATACAATCCCATCCGAAAGTATTGGAACAGAAAGGCCAATTCTATTGTTTTTGCTATACATTTACATTTACATTTATTCCTTTAAGCAGACTCTTTTATCCAAAGCGACTTACAAATGAGAAAATACAAGCAAAGCGATATATCAAGCAGAGAACAATACAAGTAGTACAAGATCCATTAATTAAGTTCCAGAAGAAGCAAAGTGCGCAGAGTAGAGGTGGAAGTGCCAGAGTACTTTTTTTTATGAGTTGGTTAGGTGTTCACGGAAGAGGTGGGTCTTTAGTTGTTTTTTTGAAGATGGTGAGAGATTGTGCGGTCCGGATTGAGGTTGGAAGTTCATTCCACCACTAAGGAACAATTAGTTTGAATGTTCTTGAATGTTCTTTGAATGCACTGACTAGGTACTACTATACATTGAAGGCATTTGGGTTTGAGACGATGGATCAGAATATCAGCAAAACAAACAACAAATGTAAGAAGCTGCAGTATAAGGCTGGAAAAGTAGTATCTGTTCCATTACTTTTGCTCACCTAAAAATTGGTTGGTCTGCCACAAAAGGTGCCATGTTCGATGTCGTTTAACACACCTAGATGTAAGTATCAGGACATGAAACATAAATTCTGATCTAGCCTCTCATGTTCATCTTTTAAATTAGTTATCATCTCATCTTTGATCTTTTAAAAGTCACTGCAGAGTTTTAAAGCTAGAAAGATGATCTCTGGACATGCTATGTATAGTTGTGTGTTATTGTTATTCAGTCTTACTCTTCAGCTCGGTACTGTACGTGGGCTGTACATTGTGTCCTGCAAACGAATGGAAGGAACAGTGTGTTGAGAACATTTTGATCAAATAAATTCACTCTTATCCAACATGAGTTATATATACAGTACTTGGGATTTTAGTGAAGGGTAATACCACTAACAATCTGAAATTACCAGATTTTCCATATCACACACACACACACACACACACACACACACACACACACACAAAATTATACTTATAATTATAATTATACTAAACATTCATGCATATTCTACGTTTAATGAGAATTTAAAATTTTGTAGGATATCGCTGTTGCACTGATTTGCCATGAATCAGTAGAAAATGGCCCATTTAAAAATTCCATCAGCATGTCTCCACTGAGTACCGAGCTTGGCAATAATGCAGATGGTAAAAACATGGTGTTGCTTATGTTGATTTATGGTCTCAAATCTAAATGACAGATTCTCAGTATGTAACATGGGATCTTTTAGATTAATAGGTGAACTCAGATACACTACCTAAAGGTAGTCTTTTTCATCTGTTCATCTCCCGAGGGTTTCACTCGCCTTTTCTGTCTTCACATTGGAGTTAATGTATTACTCCGAAACAGCACATTAAGCTCTCCATTGACTTCATTCACACTTTAATCTAAGTAATTGTTCTGCGCATTCCAAGGCCTGTGCTCTTGGATGAGAATGAAAAGAGAACAGGATTTGCACCAGTGTTGATGAAGGAAGTCTGACACTCATCCAGATACCAGGGGAAAAGCACTTTTGAAAAGGCCATTACCTGAGCAGCATTTTTGATTCTGTCTCCTCTGCTGTAGTCTCGACAGACACCTGAGGGGGAGTTTCTGCCATTGGACCAAAGAGAGCTGGATGTTGGGTTTGGAACGGGCGCCGATCAACTCTTCCTTGTTTCTCCACTCACCATCTGCCATGAGATTAATCCCAAGAGCCCGTTCTTCGACCTCTCACAGCGCTCACTCATGAGTGAGCAGTTTGAGATTGTTGTTATCCTTGAAGGGATAGTGGAAACCACAGGTTAGCATCATACTGAGATCACTAGACAAACAAAATGGATCGGGGTCTAAATGATTCATGTAAAGCCATTATGTGGTCAGAGAAATCCATGATAAATATAGCTGCACTCAAAGGTAAAAGCAATGCTTGTCTGTGCTGCGCTATCTTTTTCCATGCTGGATTGATTGCCTTCTCTCTCTCTCTCTCTCTCTCTCTCTCTCTCTCTCTCTCTCTCTCTCTCTTTCACAGGTATGACATGCCAGGCTCGGACATCTTACACAGAGGATGAGGTGTTGTGGGGGCACCGCTTCCTTCCTGTTATGTCTCTGGAGGATGGTTTCTTCCGAGTGGACTACTCGCAGTTCCACAGCACCTTTGAGGTGCCAACACCTCCCTACAGTGTAAAGGAGCAGGAGGAATCATCTTGCCTACCTTCCCCTGCTCCTCCTCTCACACCAACTCCGGGAGATCCACGAAGCCGCCGAGAGCGCATCTTCTCCCTTGATGGTGCCTCCCACACTGAAGGAACGGTCTCTAGGTTGCCCAGTAAGCTCCAGCGTATGAGCTCCAGAAATGGTAAAGAGGCTGGGAAAGCCAGCAATACACAAGCAGCTGAAAAAACATCTAACACAGGTGAGCCCCTGCGCTCATCAGCCAGGCTGGAGGAATCCACCAACCAGATGAAGGCAGAGCCACACATCTTGTCAGCAGGAGAGCTGGAGTGTCACAGACTGCCTTTAATGCCTACTCCAGTACCAGGACAGAACCTCAACCAGTTGCCAACAGCTGGTGGCTGGCCCGAGGACAACCTGCCCGAAAAGCTACGCAGGATGAATGTGGACCACTGAGCCATTAGCCAAGATGCTGTCCACTTCCACCATGACTCAGACCCAGACTGATGAACAGAGAGGCTTTGCAAAGACAAAGTTAGTTCTGAAACTCAAATTCAATATAAACTTTAGCTGGACTATACTGTGATTCTTTTAAATTATTTCACAAAGGAAACAGCCATGTCTGTCATTGTCAAACTGATTACATCTTCATCCGCCAGAATTCTGTTCAGTTTCAAATATGCTTAATATATTTTGAGACTAAATGAACACTTGTTTTTGTGTAAAATGTTCATATGTGTCATGCTAATCTGTTTATTAATGTTTGCTTAACTGATCAAACTAAATCATGTTGTAGTTCTGATTAGGCATATGCCGATAATCAGTTATAGAGTATGGCAATGAATATATATATATATATATATATATATATATATATATATATATATATATATATATATCATGCACCTTGTTAAGCATCTTGTTAAGTAGGTAGAAAAGGGTTGTCTAATTTGAAAGGCAGTATAAAATAGGCAAGATATAAGATATTGCCTAATTTTGAAGGCAGCATTGCATGTGTATTTCTTAGCAAAGGCAACTTGTTAACAAAAAAAGCAACAACAGCAAAAAAAGAATGAGCTGACTAGTTATCTCACTTTTCAAGCTATAGCCCTATTGGGTTTTTAATCCAAGCTGAGATGTTAGCGAGTGCAACAAAAGTCAAATGCACAGCTTGCTCGAAGTGAGGTTCTGTTTAAAATGCTATCAGCAAAAGAGGTGCCAGTAAGTATGTAGTTATTTATTGAAATACAATATAGTGAGGATATTGTAAACTATGATAAAAAGCTTAAGCAATTAATGTGAAATGAACATTTCATATCTGCACATATCTATTTCTGATAAATCTATATTTTCAATAAGCTGATTAGAAATGCTTTATTTAGGATGACACTTTACTGGTATGTAAAGATTTTACATTTAATTGTCTTTCAGTACGAGGTTACTTCAACTACCAATGAACTGTTCTCCTGAGATAAACAGACATTTGTCTGAATATGTGAATTACACACAGTAGACCCAATAAGTCATACATAGTCACTTTAAAATGCTTCTCCTTCTATTGCTATATACAGATGGGGTGACAAATTAAAGAAAAACTCTGTGGCTCTGTAGTTGGTTATTTGGAGTCATTTATTTTGCTGCCATGGTTTGGGTCCACTTGTCTCCTTAGAGGGAATGATCACTACAAATCAATACACGGTTCTTCTGACTGATCACTATCCTGTAATGAAACATTTCTGTCCTGATGGGAGTAGGCTCTTCCCGAAAGACAATTCTCCATCCACACGACATGAGGACTCATTGAGGATGAAAATGATGTAAATTATATGTTTTGGCTTTCACAGTCACCACATAACAACTCAACTGAAGACACATGAGAGATTTTGAACCCGTGTGTTAGATAGCACACTTTACCACTTTCATCAAAATATGAATCGACGGACTATATTTTGGTTGAATGGTTTTCAATATGTACCAAAATGTAGCTCTTGGGTTTTTTTCCTTTCATTTGTCATGCATTTGCAATACAGAATGAAGGATGTAGAGATAATGGATACTTAATATACACCTTCATTTCGCCATGCATATCATTATATAGCATTTTCATCTATTCACATGTTACAGTAAATGATTTAAGTGCTAATTTTATGTAATAACAATTGAAATCTACACTCTATTATACAGTGCATTTATACCCTTACTCATGCAGCTATAGCAAATCCAATTTGTGTTATGTACAGTGGTGTGAAAAAGTGTTTGCCCCCTTCCTCATTTCCTGTTCCTTTGCATGTTTGTTACACTTAAGTGTTTCGGAACATCAAACCAATTTAAACAATAGTCAAGGACAACACAAGTAAACACAAAATGCAA